>VWYI01024671.1:0-32494 GCA_013399455.1 Anthoscopus minutus
GAAATTATGATGCAAGCAGCAAAAGTAAAATTTGAATGCTGGATAACATTTTAATTCTTCTCCCAATTTAACTGCTTTGCTTAAGACTTAAGATCATGAAAGCACAATACTAAAAAGGTCCTTCAATAAATAGAAACAAATGAGCTTTTCCCTACCACGGAATTACTTAAAATCAGTCCTTCTTGTGAAGCTAATCCCCCGACAGATAAGACTGTGAATTCCCCCCCTCCCCTTCCTACACGCTCACAGATGGGTTGCAACAGAAAGATGACAAATGAGTTGTGTTTGGCTGGATTAATGGGTATTATCATGTTAATGGATGTTTATGGTGCAGTTTGGGAGGTTCATGTGGTTTTCAAAAAGTGTTGGTGTTCTGGGTAGCTGCAGCCTGTGCATGTGTGAGTGTGTGTATGCATTATTAGCCACCTTTTTATGCATATTGTACATTTTTGGTCTCCTTAATGGGTCGCAGCTAAACTGAGTGTGGAAGTGTTGGCCTTATGCTCAGATCTTTCACCACGCCATCAAGCGTGACATGCAAAATACAAGTGTCTGAGACTTGTCTTTCCACAGTCCCTGTGAATGCAGGGACCTCATAATCCCGGGTCTACTTTGTTGCAATCAGTTTTAAAATCTGACATATTGATCAAGAGTTTAGCCTGAGTAACTACTGCACATCTATCAACTCCAGTTGCGAATGTCAGGTCAAATTTGTTGGCAAGCTGGTCTTACAGCCAGCCAGGGCAATTCCTGCCACCCACATGAACTGATGCTTGGGGCCTCATTTGGCAAGGGCAGTGTGCATTGCATCAACAGAGCATGGGAAGAAGATGCCAAGTGGGGCAAACCCTCAGGAAAATGTCGTACCAAAAAAACACGATGTGGGAAAATCTGCTGTTTAAGCAAAAATATAAAATCACCCAGAAATAAATTAGCTTTTTATCTGGATTTTAAAAATTGGGGTGGGGAGTAGTGTAGGGAGCATATTATGTTGTGGGGTTTTTAGTTTGGTTTTTTGTGAGCTTGTGGTGAGGGTTTTTTTTCTGTTCAAAGTTTCTTATTCTGTGAAAAGATGAACCTTTAAACACTCTTGTTTGCTGTCATTTTCTTCTGCCCACAAGGCTTGTTTTCCTCTTCCTTTCAGGATGTAGGCTTTAACTTGAGCTGATAGGCTTCTCTCATTCAAAATATATATATATAAATATATCTAAGGGAATGCATATGTCAGACACTTGTAAACTTCTGCTTAAAACCCTAAATGCTCGTTTGAATGCTAAAATGCATCATTTGCATGCAATATTGGCGGAGTTATTCACATAAACATACAGTTGAGTTGACATGCAATTTTTCTCTGAAAAGAACAGGTATTTAAAATCTAGAATTTACAGGGAATAACCTACAAAAATAGTAGAACCTCCATCAATTAATATATTTATTGACTTACACTGTATAAAATAATGGCAAAGCTCTGAGGTACAATAAGAATGCAAGAAGCATACTGGTTCATCTAATTTATAAGATTTCTGAGGTTTTTTTTCCTAAATTTTGGGAAGTTAGAGTTTCCTTTCAGAATACTATAATTTTGGTATGAAGACAGTGAAAATGGTCTTCTGAAATCAGTTCCAGAGGGGATTTTAATGTACTGAAATAATGTATGCCATTTATTTGGTATTCCTCCACCATCCAGTATAAAATAATTCCTTCATGTCTTTTCTTTCCTTAAAAATTCACCAAGCGTATGTGGACCTCACAGATGCAGCTTTAATTGAAAGTAATGTCAAAAACAGTGTTTTGATCTGTTTCCTTTCTTTTGACATTTTCTGTTTTTGGAATGTGTTGAGTCTGTACGACCATTCACTGTTCAGAAATTCATCTGGAAATTTACATATTTTAAAGGCTTCTTGCTCTATAATACAGCTGAGCATAATAGTGCAAGCTACACAGAAATTGAGGTGTGAAAGAGAAATTTCCCAATTTCAGTCCTTAACTGAAATATAAAAACAATTCTTCACCATCTGGGATTTACTGTGCAAGTCTTTATTCTGGGTAGGCTTGCTAGAGGGATAAAGTTCATATGATCCAGAAATGGATAGTCTGTAGCTGGCTTTAAAAAATAATAACAGGAAAAAAAAATTATACATTCATTAATTTACAGCACCATCATTGAAATGCACAGAATTTTTCATACATTCAGAAACATGCTGGAATACATTACAACCGAGTGAACCTCTAAATTTGTGAAATCCAATAAATTACATATTCTACAGGATGATAAAGTCTGTCTCGACGAAGTAAGTAATGTTCCTGATATAGAAAGGTGTAAGTACCACAGGAAATATTACATATCAAGGATGCTGAGCATTTTACTGGATTATGCCCCAAGAGAAAAAAAGACAAAAGAAAAATAAAGTAATATAGCATTCATAAAGCTTGTCCTTATATTGTTTACTCCCTGTCTGAACAAATAGAATCAAGAAAGTCTTAGAAAAAGGTTGTTAACTTTACATAATTTTTCTTCAAATTAATTATGAAACCACCTACTGTTAAAAATAAATTGAATCTAAAGTCAGTGTACATGTACTCTGTCATTTAAAGGTAGGACTAATTCTGACAGTTCAGTACCAGATGTTGTGGCTGGGACTGTCTTTCAGACTGTACTGGACTACATATTCTGCAATAAAACTGCAACAACAGCAGGTATGCACCGTCACCAGATCATATTGATGTTGTCCATTTTTACTACCCAAATTCATCCCTCGCTAGTTACTGAACTACATAGGATGGGAAGGAGACAGGCTTACTAGCACTTAAAATCTTAAAATAGCCAAAACTGTGAAATAAAGCACTTTCAACTATGGCTACTTTGCACAGTCCACTTATAGGTATTACATAAACGATTTGAGATCTTTACCTTCAGGAGGAATAGAACCCGTATAAAAGAATCCATAGAAACAATTTGAGCTAAAAGTGGTAAGCATTAAAAAAATAGTACCAGAAGCTTGTGTACACAAATATTAATTTTCTATGTGCATGTGCTCTGCTAAATACAGGCACAAGGCTCAGTTCCTCGTGCCTCTGAGTTCAGATGATGAAGGACATATCCGCGATACCTTGTGCTCACATCCAAACTCTCAAAACCCAGACACTGTAGGAGCAAGATTAATCCATAATGAGGGTGGCAGGCTGGGGATCAGGAGTCCAAGGATATAACTTGCTCTCTGGCCCAGCAGCCTAAACTACAATACAGAAAGAGCCTTGATCTCTCTGATCCTGCTTCTCACTTTGAACACACAGACAGCTATGCTTCCTTACTTCATTGGGCAGGGGTGCTGGGAAAAAGTTTATTTCTTACCATTCATCAGCCTACTTTGAGCTGACCAAGAATATTTGAAAATTTAGTTAAAATAAGTAATTGTTCAGATCAAAGAGCCCTGGGAGGCAGTGAGAAATATTAATGTTGTGATAGTTAATTAGATACTTTTCAAAATTGCAACTTTTGATTTTGTATTTTGCAGTAGTGTTTTCAGTACTATTAAATTTATGAGTTTAAGCATGCAAAGCAAAACAATATATATTTTTGAGGTAAGCATTCAGTTTAATATGTATTTTTTCCATGTCTTTGTGTGAGGGGTGTTGGAGGGGAGGGTAAATAAATCTCCTTTGCTCCAAGCTAAATATAAATTTCCCCATTCACTAAATTGAAAATATCCATATTATTCAGGGTATATACACTCCACAGTGCAAGGGAATCTCTCAGTAAGATGGTGAGTACCAGATGAAATATTTTAAAAAGCAGCATAGCACCTTTTGACTCTTTCTTTGAGACAGCTGCAACATCTGAGTTGATAGATTGGCCTGTTTTCTGGGTGGAAAAGTTAAAACACTTCACTGCAAAGCATTTCTGCGACTTTACTTATTTTCTTTTTTTTTAAATAATATACTTAGAAACACAGCATTTTACTCCCTGAGAAGTGTGTAAGTGGCTCAGCTCAGCTCTGTCCAGTGACTCTTTTCTGACTGTTGTCACAGTCTTGCTCCTACACCACTTAGCTGTGACATTTCCTGTGTACTCTTGAACAAAATCTCCTGTGGTCTGAACCATTCTGCTGTGCACCCTGTCCCACCACTGGTGTGCCACAAGGAGCACTACAAAGGCAGGAATTCAGCATGGCCTGCACTGAGAGATAAAGGACCACAGAGATTGGAATGGGTTTGGGCTCCATGTGGGTTCTAGGTTACAGTGGGGCTCTGTAGAAGGACAGGGTCTTGTCCCATGCATCAACATTGTGCCAGGTGTGCAGCTATACTCCTAGGGACAAGGGCTACTTGTAATAAATTTGTTTACTTTATTTACCAAGCAGCATATTTCAGACCAGCAACCACTAACACTGAGTGGCATTGTGCCATTGTACTGATAAAAACATTGCATTCTTGCAATGCCTCTTTAGGAAAGGTTTTCATGTGTAATCAGATGAGGCATATGTCAGAAAGATGACAATGGAATCCCATGATGTCTTATATATGTTTTTAATAAAAAAGCAGAGGGTTTAATTTTATTGCTGCTATGAGTCTCAGAGTGTGAGGTATTCTGTTTTTCCTGATAAATAGGCAGTTCAGAGTTTCTGCTTTACACAAGCTGCCATGATTGTGAATGCAGCTGCCCTACACTTTGGCTTTACTAGTGGCTCTTCTTCCTAGAGGTAGAGTTTGGCATCCTGAGTCTTAGGAGCCTTTCTGCTCCACGTTGTGCCATGTATGTGCATGTGTGCCTGCCACGTGCACCTGGGCGTGTAAGAAAGAAACACAATGCAATGGAAGGCAAAGATCTCTGATCTGTGGGGTGAGCAAACAAGGCAGGCTTTAGGGAAAGCACAGATTCCATCAACACACGTACCCTCTCCACACGCTCAGTTTTTCCAGACAAGTGTTATTTTTCAATATTTCATTGTGCTAGCCATAGGAGAAATCTTGTAATAAAATCATATCGCTGTTTCATCCAAGGCAAGTTTGGATGTTATCACAGTGATATACTTTGTCATAGATTTATTGTTAAGTTGTCACATAATGTAGTTGAATAGAGTTACAACAATTGTACTCTAACAAAGTTTTAATGCAAGATTGTGAAATTTTAACATGAAGTAGATTTCTACAATGACAGACCATTATTACCCTCAAACTTCAAATGACAAATCATATGACTGAATGCAAAATATGGAATTTAACAGCATTTGTTATTATCAGTACAGCTTATTGTCATATTTTTATTATATTCATAATCTGAAAATAATGTAAAACAGATATATGTCTGATCATGTAATGACCAATGACATACTGTATCTTGTTTAGTCGGTGGTTGTCCTCTTGTCTTATTTGGGACTATATAGTTTAACAAGATTCTCACTATCATTTTCTTAACAGGGATAATAAACAGAACAATTCTGCATAAAAGCTCATATCAGCTTCTTTCATGCCTTTTCTTTTCAGAAGGCTGCCTAAGGGTTTAAGCAATTTAGTTGTCTGACCCGCATGCTTTCTCTGCAGTCTGCAGTTCTTTTGTTTAACATTAGTATGTGGGCAAACAGCATTCAGAGCTGTACAGAGCTTATCAGCCTGTGCTCAGTTGACCAGAACCCCATTCTGTGTATCTAAGAGGGGCCACGTTTAATGCTTCACAGTAGGAGCATCTGCAGTTTCCAAAAATGACTTGTTTATCAGATAAACTCTGTCCTTGCACTGACACATAGTGGCTCTTCAATATCACACTCTCCTGTATGAGAACTGAGGAAAACAGGATATGCACAATGAATAACAAGTGAAATTTATGCACATGGTATGGTGACACAGGTACCCTGTAAACACCAGGCAGATTCTTTGCATCAGCTTGTAATTGCAGAGAGAAACCTCCTCATTACATTCCAAAAACATTTTACTTACTCATTCTCAATATATTTCGAGCACATGTTCTGAAGTCAGCAAATGTTAATTAATTTGCTTATTTTGCTTGGAATTTAATTAGAAGTAGCATGAAGGGTCTGTCTTCTATGGCACAGGCAGAAAGACTCAGAGCTAGGCTGAGGTTTGTGATGTGCCCATAAATGTGGCAGCCTCTGACAGTCCAGTTGGGACTCTTACTTTTGAGTTTACTGTGTTACCAAAGTATGTCTTCACAGCCCTCTCTCTTCTCTCTCTACATGCTCTCTCCACTATACAGATTTTTTTTTCATGACACCAATTAGACCCCTGGGAACTTAAACCATAAATATACTTTTAAGAAACATGAATGTTGTGTTTATAATACAGGTCTCACTAAATATTTTAGATACCATAGAGGTTAACCTTTGGTTTAGAAATAAAGTGTTTATTAAAACACCATCATTTAAGACAACGTAGAAACAGCAGTTTAGAGTTGGTATTTGAGGTACAAGATACAGCAAGAGTAAAATGTTGTGAGCTCTTTTCAGGGAAGTGCAGCTTGTGTCTCAAATTCTCCATCCAACAAAACAAAGAAAATCTTGTACGATAAGTTGACTTTGCAAGATTTCTGGACTTCTCTGGAGCCTTTCCTAAATGTGTTGGTGGTATTTGACTAGTCACAGAAAGGGTAGGTAGATGGAGTAAGAATGAGAGATTTGGATCCAAACCAATGTCATCTCCCTGCAATTCAGCCAAGCCTATATTCTAGAATGATACCCTTGACTAATTATACTGATTTTATTACGTGAAATTGATATTACACTGCAAATGGCAATAGCCCAGAAGGAGCCTGATAAAATTAACACCCTTGTCTGTACAATCAAGATTTTAGGTATAAAGATGAGAACTCTAGTAGCTATTACACTCTCTGATACATACAATGGCTCAAAGCTGAAACAGTATGCTGGGAAGAGAGGCTTATACCAGGCTTTCACCTTTCTTTCCCTCCCCTCCCCCTCCCCATCAGCACATGCTGGCTGGTCAACTAGTCAGAGAAAAATTGTTAATGAGGGTTAAATGGAAGTTATCTATTAAATGTCATTCTAGGATCAAGACATTGGAGCTTTATTTTGAATGATGCCCATATTTTTTTTCTCCTTTATTTTTTCATCTTCTCCCTCCCCCACCTGAAAGAAAACATCCAGTGGATGCCTGGCAGCATCCTCTGATTGCTTGCTGTTTTCCTGACACTAAATCTACTGTGTCATATTCCTTGCATGGGCTGCAGATTTTGGCCTTTTCACCTGCTGTTTTGGTTGGCTTTAGATGCAAAGAGAAGAATATGAAAAGGAGAGGGGGAGGGAGGGAAGTTGAGAATGCTGGAGAAAAAAAAAAAGGCAAATGTTTTTAGCGCCTTCATCTAGACATGTGTCCCCTCACTCTGTGACATGGCTGCTCCAATGTTGCCATGGTGAGGATTTCTAATCATCCCTACACATGACAGGCTCCTATTTGTCTGCACTCCCTTGGGTGTAAATTTCTAGGCTTAAAAAAAAAATCCATGTGAGCGTATCATCCGCCGTGCAGATGTTTCACTGCTTTAGAATATCAGGCAGCTGCTTGTGCCACCGTCGACAGCTAATTGGAGACTGCATCGCAGGAACAGAGGCGTAATTATGGCATAAATACACATCCTCTGGTGCATCATTGTATCTCTATTAACAGAAAATTTTAAACAGTGTTCAGAGTGTAATTAGTGTAGTTGATAAAGTTGTAAAACATGTAAATAAGGGAAATAGCAGGTACGTGGCCAATCCACTACCCAGCACTAGGGGATGCAGATTATTGCCTATTTAGAAATAATTAGCAAAGCTGCATTAGCAAAGCCTGTGTCCAACGGAAGCAATGCAAACATTTATTCTGGTAACAGCTCTTTCTGTGCTAGCCATGAAAATCTACTAATATTGGTAATTTAGCCCTCATTACAGAGGATAAAGCATGAAAAGAGCTCAGACATGAAATATGACAAGTAATATTAATTTTTATTCCAGAGGAAAGGATGCTTTCTCGGGTTGCATGCTGATTTCTCGGCAGGGTCTCAGTAGTGTGTGAGCGAGCTGGTGGTTGAGGATGCAGCTCTGGAGCTGGCTCCCTGCTGGAGGTATGCCCTGGGGTACCCGTGACAGGAGCTGATGAGGCATGCTGTGGTTAGTGCCCAGCCAAACCTTAGGTCACAGTTCAAAACGAGCACTCAGGCATTAAACTTCTTTCCTTATAGACGCGAGTCTTTAATTTTGTCCTCAGCCTCGCTCCTTGCCACCCCCAAATGATTTTGCCAAATCACCTGCTCGGCCCCCAGCTGTCCTCCCCAAAATGCGTAACACATAGCTGTGCCAGGTGAGCAGAATCAGTGTGTACTTGCTCTTCAGGTTTGTCTTGTGCCCTGGATGAGAAATGATTGCTGCCTCCTCACTGTTTATACTTTAGATTATGTTTCATGAAGAACATTACCCTGTGACCATAAAAATAAATGCCAAAATTTTGACTTTGCTTTACAGATGTATTTTCTAATGAAGAAAAATGTGAAAGCCTGGCTGGCACGGGAGACATAGATAATTTTTTTTAAAACAAGAGGATGAGAAGGGCTGAATGTTCTGGAAATGGGAAAAAAAATTGTTCTGTTTTTTTTTTAGCATCTCTGATTTCTTTTTTTTTTTCTTCCTACTGGATGTAGAAACAGAATGAATAAAAACTCCAGCTTATAGTGTTGGCTAAGTTCTGCTGCATCCTTAATAAGTGTGCACGTGTGTGTTTACGAGAGAGAGAGAGGAAAGGGGGAACAGGAGAATTCTGCTTGACAAGTGCCAGTGTTTCAAAAAAAAGTCTAAGAAAGATGTTATCTCTGGCTCAGGCAAATAAATTTCCCCACTTAGCCAGTGTTTCCTGAACATTTTCTGAATTCAGCTCTCACTACAGACTGCATAAAATCCTGCCAAATAAGGACTGAATTTCATGTAATACAATACTTAAGAAAAAGAGAAAGAAAGAGGAGAGGGGAAATGTAGAGATGAAAAGAAGCTGGACAAGCTACTGTCTGAAGTATTAAAATGTAAAATAAGCTTTAGAGCTATAACAGGGGGAAAAGCCTTTTACAGGTCCAAAGAGAATACTGTGTATATTTTATCACCTACAATGACGTGAAAATTGTGAAAATACTGAACTTGTTGATTGAAGAGGATTTTTTTCCATGCTTTGGTGGATGTTCAGTACTCATCCCAACACCCTATTTAGGCAAAAAAAAAACAAATCTAGAGAGGGAAGCTCCGTCAGTCTTTTGCCTGCTGTAGAGCAAAAAGCACACAAAAGCTCAGACAATACCCACCTTATCTGCACTAATGTAAGCATCCCATCGAGTTCTAGCATACTGAATTTTTATAGCCATAGCATATATTTTCTGTGTTTGAGATTTATGTAGCTATATGCAGATGTGCATTCCTCTGGCATGAAAGAAGTAGATGGTTTATGCATACATACACTTTATGGGTAAGCTGTTTGGATGTGATCAGTATGCCCTGTTAAATGCTCTGGTGCCACTCTGATCCTCTGGAGTTCACTGAGGTTTTTACCACGGACTTCCCTGGAAGAAGAGCTGGTCCAGCCTCTGCTGCTTTTCATAATTCCAGCACTGTGTGGCTCTGTGTGAATCCTGCTGAGGATTTGTAGGGCTGTATCCTCATAGGGATGATGCTGTGGTGTTCATGTGCAACCGTGTTCATATAGGCACTAATGCAAATGTTTTGGGTATATGTGTACGTGTCTGCATGTGATTATGAAAGTTTAATAGTAACAGATTTCATTGGTAATGTGCTGGATCAGGAAAATCTGGCAGTCTAAATGTCAACAACTATTCCTATATGTATAATGCATACGTATATCATAGGTGTACACATTACATAAGAGTAATTTTTAATTTATATGCTGAGTTAATGTTACCTAAAAATAAAATTTAAAAAAGAAAAACCAAAACCTTTCCAATTCCCTCCTTCAACTTCACTCCCATTATTTATCATAGTGTATTGTTTAGATTAACTTTTCCAGTGTTTGGTTAGTTGGGTTTTTTTCTGAGCCCAGAAAAGACTGCCTTCAGAAGTCTTTTATTGCCCATCCATTAGAAAAAGGAGAGAGTTATCTCCTACATTAGGAAAAGCCATCTCTTTTCCCTCTTCTCTCTTTCCCTTCAAATTGCACAAGTGCAGAATACTGAATGTTGCTGCTGAATGAATTATAGTATTGCAAGCAGATCAGGAGAACAGTCTGGACATTGGATGTGTAGGGAGAGGTGTTTGGAGGTGGGCAGAATTAGGCATCTGTAGGTAAAATATGCACAAGGAGGTCCTGAAATTGTTTTAGGCAGATTAGTAGTTCTTTACAGGGCAACAGAGCTCATTCTTTGCTATAGAAAATTACATCTCAGGTCATCAGTAACCAGAAGCAATTTCAATGTTTGTTGTTTTTTCTTCAGTTTGGATACTAACATGCTATTGTTTAATATTAATAAAGATTTTGGTGTTATAATACTTTGGTGACCTTTGTAATTGACCAGCACTATAATACCAATCTGAAAGAAAAACATATTAACTTATATATTCTGACCAAATCAGATTAAGGTCACATTTATTATCGTCCCTATGGTCTAAATTTACTTCTGTGTAAATTAGAGTAACTCCATTAAAGCCAATGTGAGTTGCTATCTATCACACTAGACTAATAAGGAAAATGAATGTTAATATATGTGGCACTTCTTTTGCACTAAGCAGTGTGCATACTGTGACAGAAAGTTGTCCTTCTCCATTTTATCTTTATAGCAGTGTGTCCCACATTAAATATCTGTGTTCTGACTGAAGAATAGCAGGGGTACCCATCTTGATGCAATGCTTGTTTCTGTTTAGTAAGGGACGCCTGAAGAGGTTACAAAGTAGCAGGTTGGTTAAAAAATCCTGGTTTGTACTGAATTAAAGTAGATTAATTAATTGGGTCAGAAGGAAACTAAAAACAGAGCTGGGTCTGGAGGCTGAAGGAATTGGAACGTTGTAGATGCTGGGTGATTTCCTAGAGAATTCCAGCCACTTCATAGGTGTGAAGGCTACAACAGCATCAACCAAAAGCCCATTGAGTTTGGAGATAAGTGATTCAGTGAAAAAACACTATCAGAGGAGAGGGTGGGTGGGAAAAGCAATGAAAAGAAAAAGTGATTGTACTTTCCATAACACAAAGATCTCATAAACATTCACCTTTTGTTTTCTGCTCATTTATACTATTTATGTGTTATTGGTGGGTAGGTATTGAAATGAAATGCTTTAACCATGTTGTATCTTTAAAATAAAGAGGATAATGAGTTGAAACTTATGATTAATTTTGCTTTGAAGTGATTTGACTTCTTCTCTCAGTCCTTTCCCTGCATATATTTTCAAGGGGGTAAAGCACATCAGGGGAGGGAATGCGCAGCAGGAGCGGCTGTGGCTCACAGAAGCAAAGTTGCCATTAGCAAGTAGCGTAGCCTGGTAAGAACGGATCTGTGGAGTGAAATTGTTGATGCTGAAGACATGATGTTCTGTAGTGTATGCCCTGCAAAGCTTTTAATATGTGCTACTTCTCATCTGCTGTTGTGAACCCAACATCAAGGAGGATTAGGTGTGTGCTGGAAAGCTTCATGGGCATTGTTAGACTTCTCCATGATGCAAGCTGAAATGCAAGAGAAGTTAGGAGATCCACTTCAGAAACACATTCCTGCTTTTATCTAAAGTATCAGTATGGATGTCCCCTATGCCTGGAGGTCTCTGCTACTGTCAGCTCTAGTACATTCACTATGCTTCAGCAAATGTAATGCTTTTCAGCCCTGGATAATCACTATTTCTAGGAGTATGATTCCTTTGTCAACAGCTTGTGCTTGTATACCCTGGCAAGGGTAGGTGACCCACTGCAAAAGCTTTTAGAAGGAATTCAAACCATTCATGATCCTGAATAGATATGTTCCTATTTTGGTTTAACTTTGCTGTCCTAACCAGAAAAATTAGGATGAAATGAAGAAAGCAGAAATAAAAATCGTATTTTCCTGAAATATAATTGGAAAGAATATCTACATCTATATATTCTATATCACTATAAGTATTTAAGGCAGCTCAACAGCCACTGAACACAGGAAAACCAAGTTCTATAAGAAAATAGTCCTGAATTCCTTTACTACAGAGAAAGCAATTTTGTTCAGTATGAATATGAGACGCACCACCAGAGAAAGAGAGGGCACTCAATTGTAGTAGCAAGGTCAGTGGTTCAGTCACACAAGGGCTCTAGAGCATTTGTTACTGTTATTGTACTGGTACCTTCCACCCACATTGACAGGTTTGCTTGCTAGCATAGGCAACATCAATATTAATTTTGTAAATGTTTATCTCATGTAATGTATATGATTAAGACTTGTTTGGATGTTCTGTGCTGATTAAAGCGAGACCTTTCTATGCCAACAGCCCTGTGGCATTGAGTTACTGTGAGAAAAACAACGTGTGACAATGTTAGGGGAACACAGCTGAGCATACATACTTTATCTAATGCACTGGGTTTTCTTGAATTCTCTGGTTTTTTGTTGCCACTGATAGAGCCACATACAAAACCAGATTTGAATTATCAAATGTCAATAGTATATTTTCACTTACTGAGTCTGTAAGTGACATGCCATTTATGGCATCCTTGGAATAATGTCTATTTCTTTAACTTACACATTCTGTGAGGTGGTAGATGTCTCCCCCCTTGTCTGGTAGCATTAAAATTGCACTTTTAGACTCATGTGACAAATGCTGTGAAATGCTCACTTTTAGTCAAGTTTCACTTTATGTTGAAAACAGCGGATGGAATTCACAGGTTCCTCAAAATATTAGCTCTTAGGTGTCTTGGTAAATGAATACTGCAGTTCTTGGACCAGGCTCACTCTTTGTAAAAGTGTTCATTGAAATTGATGAGAACTGACCTTGATTTCATGGCATAGTCATTACCCTCTGGTAATCTAGAGATGTGAAAGGAATTGGGAGGAACTAAATGTTTCCCACTTTTATACATGTCACACAGCTGCAGCATACATGAATTAGTAGACAAGAAAAACATTTTACTGCTTGCCTGCTGAAGTGATATAAATTAGTTTGTTTCACCCTTTTTTCAAACAAGTCATGAAGAGGCATGACCACCAGCTACGAAGCAGACCAGTTGTTCTCAGCTGCTCTTAGCACACGCAAATATTTTGTTGCCCAACTAAACCATTACCATAAACAAATCCTTTTCAATCCTTTTAACTTCTCCTTTTTGAGCTCTTCTTTGGAGAGGAACGTGTTCCTTCAATTTGAAGAAAGCTCTGCAATAGACACTGCATGAGAGTGAAGGGGAAGTTTTGAGTCCTACTCCTTAGTCCAGCTTGTGGTCTGGGTCTTAATTTATTTATCTGCAGGACTTGCACTTCTCAGATATTTAGTGTTTTTCAAGCTTATTGAAATCTTTAAGATTGAAAGCAAAGTATGACTGCAAATTCATTATTATTCTTATAATTGTTGCAATCACTATTATTATTGGGGTTTTACAAAGTTAAGTGTGTCAGTTTTCAAGGGTTTTATTAGCTTTTATGGATCATGTTTTTACAAGTAAATTCTTGCTTTTGGTTTCTGTTCCAGTCTTTAGTTACTAATAGTAGCTACTATCCTGCATTAGCTATAACCTCTAGGAAAATAACCAGTGAAGTTATTAACTTCAAAAGCTGTTCACATGTCTGTTTTTTATTTACCCCGTCTGTTCTGTGTAAACA
Source organism: Anthoscopus minutus (assembly GCA_013399455.1). Taxonomy (NCBI): domain Eukaryota; kingdom Metazoa; phylum Chordata; class Aves; order Passeriformes; family Paridae; genus Anthoscopus; species Anthoscopus minutus. The sequence continues at coordinate 13,757 of VWYI01024671.1, forward strand.
CACTCTGCATGTGTGTGTGTGTGTGTGTGTGTGTGTGTGTGTATTTTCAGCAACTGCACATTTTTATTTAATGATGCGGAGAAACTACCCTAAACTGTAGGTCCATGAGTAAAGAAAGTAAAACCACAGGACATGATAATACCTCTAAAAATTGTGAGTGCTGTATGGGTAGGTATGAGTGCACTCTTTAATTTTAACTCTCCAAGTCTTTGATTTTTACTGGCTGTGAGATTTCCTGTGTGTCTGTATGTCTATCTACCACTGTGTGCTCTAACTTGGGCAGCCACTGAAGCTGGGATTACATCTGGTGTTTTAAAGCCCATTGTAACAGAAACTGTAAGATCAGCTGAGTAAAATAACTATATCTCTTCAAATGGCTTTTCATGTTTACTGTTGAGGTTGTTTTCCTTGGAGAGCTCATATTAAACTTTGCCTGTAAAAAATTCAGACTTGCCTAATATTATTGCAGCTCTACTTTCAGAAAAGCTGTGCTGCAATTGCTCATGGAGCTGGGCTTGTAGCACCAGGCATTCTTTTCCGGATTCTGCATCTGTTCATGACTTCATGTACTATCCAAAGTAAAAGCCTCTTATCAGCCACCAAAGGGTCTGGTAATAATTTGGCCATTACAACAGATAGTCACATAATATAGCAGAACTAATATAAGGGAAGTTTTTACAGAAGCTGAAATTTTACTGTGTGTTAAGACAGGTGATTTAGGTTAGCTTGTGCCTGTTAGGACAGGTTTCACTGTAACAGTAATCCAACCTCGATACAGCTCCTTTCATCTACAGGATCCCAGAGTGCTATGCAAACCTAGCAAATTGGTATAAAAAACTGTATGGTGAACACTTCATACATGCCTGGAGTGAAATGCAGCAGCTGTTCGACAGCATACAGTAATATTCCCAAACTCTTTAGAGAAGCAGTGATGAATGCTAAAAAAATCAAAGACAGATTTTTTCAAAACTGGGTGTGTTAAAGTTATGTGCTAAAATACCTTTTTGGCAGCTAAATCCCAGTAGGTGGGCCTGGCTTTCACAGGTGAAGAGGGCTGGCATCTACCCCGAAATCCGTAAGAGCTGCAGGAAGATCAGTATTTCAGAAAAAAAGCAGGATCTGAGCATCCTGAAATTCTGATCTCTACACTGCTAATAACCTTTAACATGACATAATATTCTTCATAAGATAATTCAGATAACACATTCTGAAAGTTTTAACCTTTTTGTGAAGTTAACATGCTCTTTCATGCCTTTATGGAATTCTTATTAACACTGAAAGCAGCTTTGCCCCAGAAAATATAGAAGCTACAAAAATCCCCTTGGAACATGGTTTCACAGGGCTTCCACTTAAAGGGAAGGATGATAATGTGGAAGAAAAGCATATTTTTCTTCCTAGGTAAAGTCATATTATGGAATAATAACACCACTTTCTTTGGTAGTTTGGTTTGATACTGAAAAAAGTGAAATGGCGCAAGGAAATAAAAGTCCGTGTTTGTTGCCTGCCTAGATTTCTCTGGCACTGGAGTTACACAGTGCAACCAACTTGCAGAATAGATGGGGCTGTTCTCTGCTTTTTCTGAAAGGTTTTAAATTAATGATCTCCAATGTCCCCAGAAAAATGCCATAGCCATAGGTATAGGTAATTTTCTCTTTAGTGGTGACATCCCAGTTTGAATCCTAGAGGGAAAGATGTTTTTAACTTTATCAGTTAGGCAGATGAAGACATTTAATATGAGATCTGCCTTGTCTAAATGAAGGACTTCTACCAGTGCCCCCTTCATTACAACATTTTCTAAGTCTAATAACCGGATTTTTCAAGATTCCTTGAAAGTGCCTAAAAGCCAAGTATTTGGAAATAGCATGTCAAACTTTGCTTCCCACTTAAAGCATTTTTTCCGAGTTAAATATTTCATCAGTCTTTAAAAATCCTCTGTCATTTCTGTTTCAGCAGAAGAAATAATTTCATCCTTCTTTAAAAAGCCACTGTCATTTCTGTTTTGGCAGAAGAAATTCCTTTTTCAGTTCAGCCTGAACCCAGGATTAATTCTGTCTGCCCCAACTAAAAGGAGACCTAAACTCCCTCAGCCCCACTCCTAGAAGAAGAACTTGGCAGGATCCCACTGGTTTAGGTCTCAAAGAGTCTGAGTTCCTCACCTGCGAATGGGAGGCCATGCGTGACAGAGCACAGCTCTGGTGTGCAGGGGAGAAAGGGAATGTACTGGACTGCTGGGAGCTATTCAAAGTTTAGCTGTCTCTGCCTGACTAATGATAACTAAGGGATGGAGTCTAATCTGAAATGTGCACTGGTGTGTGTCTTGAAAAATACACTACAAGGAAGGAGTGCATTTATCAATATATTCTTTACTGTTCACCTCACATTTGGTCCATGTCCAGCTTACTTTGTGAAAATATCTAACTAATAAAGATCTGGATATAATTAGTCTGGAATTAGTGAAATAGTTACAAAGCAAGGAACCAGTTAATGGTCTGGTTTACTGATTTATCTTCCTACAAAATCAATTTTGAGCTCTTCTTATTAACAAAATGTTCACTTGTAATGAGTAATAACTAGTGCCAGCAGTACAGTAATTGAGAGACTATTTTGCAGGCAAAAATGAGCTGTAAACATAAGAAATATTATAGCACTTTGATGTAAATAAAATTTTCCCTTAATAATTGATTAGTGGATGATGAGAGAAATACACCTTACACATTAAATATTATGTATGACTGACATAGCAGTTAAGTTCAGTTGTGTCAATATATCATATATCATTTCATTTTTCAGTCAGTTAGTATCTTCAGAAAGAACTTTCTCTATACCAGAATAATTAATATTCCTCTTTGAAGCATTTTAGCACAATATTTAATAGCAAAGGAAACTATCAAGGCACCACTATGTGTATTTCTACATGTGTGTCTCAGTTTAGCTTTATGTAAAAATTCAGATGTCATTCATAGCACTGTAAAATATTTTGTCAGGGACAGACTTTGGCAAACATTTTGCCACTCAGAAATTCCACTGTAATTCTTGGAGAATATTAACACACAGGCTTTATTCTCAAGCCTGAGAGAATGGCATCCTGAACTGCGTTTTGTGCTATTAAACACAGAAGGTTTACTTTTAAGCATTCATTTAAGGAAGTGAGTTATTATTCCTTTGCTTGACCTTAGCCTATGGAGTATATATCATGATGCTCCATCAGATCATCATGCACAAGAAAACTGGTCTTGCAAAAGATAAATTTAAAAACAATCTTAATTTTTTAAAAAAAAATCAGAATGAGGCACTAATACTTATGCGCTTATTACCTGTCTGTTAAATAAGCATCTATATTTGCTGCAAAAATATATATTTAAAACTTGTCATTTGATGTGTAGTAATCCCTAATACAAGTACCTTGAAACAAATCTTGTTGAAGTTAACATTATGTGAGCTATTGCTTATATTTATTACTGGGAAAACATTATTTTGAAAAGCATATGAAAAAAATAGTTTTCAAGCTGTTTCCTTAATGAACTGGAAATAGTAACCCTGTCAAATGTAATACAAAAATAGTGTTATAAGCCTATGGCATCTATTTATTACTGGAGAACAAAAGCCTTCATCCATTTCCTTTAGAGAATGACATTTTTGTAATTCGCTGCCCATTTCATTTGTTCTAAAAGGACTTCTTAGGTTGACAAATATCCCACAGAAATGGCTTCTGATGCTTGATAGGATAATGTGCAGCCCCTTAGGACAAGGGCAAAGGCAGCAAACTTATCATCCTTTAGTTTAGCTTAGTATGGGTCAGTAACAGCGCCAGGGGTGACAGAAGATGTTAAAGTGTGGGAAGCAAGAACTAAGAGCTGTAGGAGGGTAGTTTTTATAGTTTATCCTTTCTTTCACCATGACGATGCAGAGACAGCTTGAATCACATTGTTGATTTGGTTCACTGCACGCCACACTAACTGCTCCAGTAGGAGGGAAAAAAACACTTACGGGTCATTTTCCCCAATAGTGTGTGACATTTCAGCACTTATCCTATAGCAGGAGGAAACACATGTTTAATATTTTAGCTTGAAGTTCGTATTTTAAAGATGCATTATCACACTTGGAGGTCTGGTGTGATAAATTTGAAGATTATTGTAGTATTACCAATGTAAGAATTTTGGAGGAGAAAGTGTTCTGCATGTTTAATTGTCCTCTACATTTTGTTCCTTTTTTTTTTCCCCAGAAAGGCAGGGTAAGAATGTACATTTGACTCCTGTGGAGTGCACATTTAAAAACAACAAACTCAACTTTAAAACATTGATGATGGCTTTCATTCATCAAGAGCTGAAATCCATTTTGGAAGTGTCATTTTAGAAATGTGTTTAACAGAGTTAGGTCTTCTTCAGTGGTGGATGATTGCTTCTCAGCCATAGATCTTGTAAACTTTGTGCTGATCTAGCGAGACATTCCACGCAATGATTTTCTGCTAAAGCCAATTGGAGTGACTGAACATAATAAGCAAAATCACGTCCTCTTTCTAAAACTTGCAGCTAGTCTTACACTAACTAGCCTGCTTACCCCTGCAAAATATTTTCCTGCTGTCACATTTCTTAGTATCTATTCAGCACATTGAAATAATAAAAATCATACTTTTATTCCCTGATCAAAAGAGGAGTCTTTACAAACTATATCCAGATGCAATTATATTCGCAAGAAAAATTTCTTACTCCTGTAAATCGATTCTTATTGCATTGGATGAGGATGTATAAAGTGCCATGAACCCAAATGGCTTGAGTTCAAAACAGATTTTTGTGCTCTGGTTTGCAAACATTAGATGATAGCCGGTGTCTAAGACAGTTTACTCACCAGGTCAAATGTACTACGCTAAAAAAAAATTTAAAAGATAAATAAAATGAAAAAAAATAAAAGAAGACTGTAACTAACCCTAACAAACATTTTGCAAATATCTTATACATGGACACTTTCAGAACTTTTCTACAGGGTAGTTTTTTCAATAGCCTCTCTAGATTTTTTCAGAGATTACTTGAACCATGGCTGGATGCAGACTTCTGTCAAAATATGATGAGCTCCTCTCTGGAGGAGTGGGACTTTAGGTGGTCTCTAATTAAATAGAGTTTAGGTTTGTGAGTATCAGGAGAATCTCTGATAGTGAGATGTAGGTTTCTAAATCACAAACCAACTTCTGAACTTTTATATCAACTGTTTTATTCTTTAAGGGCTTTTTGCTGAAGGGAAGAAATTTTGCTAACTCAGGCACTGGGGTGGGGAAAACCTGATCTTTACTTTTTACAGAATTTCTGCTGTTGCAGAGCAAAATTGAGACAACACTGTAACCCACACAGCCAAGTTTTGGACTTTGGATTTGTGAATACTTTGTACAATTGTAATAAACTTTTCATAAGGGCAACAAAACATTTTTAAATTCCTACTGCAAAAAATACATTTCTTCAAAAGGTCTGCCAATAACAATTCTGTAAGTGCTGCCCACGAATACAGCCTGCAAACGCTCCTCTGCCTGCACCAGACACACCCACTACATATTAATTACAGAAGCTGTCTTTGAGGCAATAGCCTTTCTGGTTGGATCAGACCTGTTTTACAAAGAAAGTGGAATAATTTGTTGGTGTAATGTATGATCTGAATTAATGTATTTTTAAGAATCAAATTATCCTGATGTGAGAGCCTCTAAAGGGACTGATATAGTGGAGAAGGACTGAAAGTTTTGACATGGTTTAATGAGCTGTATGCTAACTCCACCTGAGTAATTAACAGGCTTGACAGTCCTTTTGAACAGTGATATTCTCTGTAAGGATGTTTAATGCTCTAAGTATCAGCAGTGCAAAAGCCAAGACAGAGGCAGATCTGACTAGGGATTTTTTTGTCAAAGGAGTTTTGACTACATATTTTTACACTTTATAAATGATTAAGGCCAATACTTTCAGAAGCAGTAGCTAATTTTTCAGTAGTTGTTTTTGAGTGTGCAGTTAAATGCTGCTTTGTCACAAGTTGTAGAAATATCATCTTGCCATTCCTTAAATATGAAAATATGGATGCAAAGTGGCCCCCATCTAAAAAAACCTTGTGCAAACACTCTTCTATGAGTAAAAGATAAATGATTCTGTGGCAAGCAATTTCAATGCATTCTTTGCTGTAATTGTTAATATGTGCTAACATGCATATCATCTTATAAATCATTCTTTCAGAATTAAAAGAAATTGTTTTGTACCGAGAAACAATGAAATGATAATTTGATTAAATGCAGAAGCCCAAGCACTATTAAATTTTTTCTCAACCAAAGCAATACTCTGAAATGGCAGACCACAAATAATGTAGGGAAATTACTGGCACATATTCCAAACTTAGACAGACCGTTAACAACTGACCAATGTCAAAGACCAGATCCCTCAAAGCTGCCCATCTTCTAGACAGTGTAGTCTTGACCAGTTCTTTTCCATGCCAATAAAAGAGGTGAAGAAAGGTGAAGCCTCTCAGCTGCATAAGATATAGACCTGAACATTAAAAAATACCTTTCATTTTTTTCCTAGACTTTCTCTTATTTTTCTCTTTTTCCTTGATTTTTGTAATCTGAAATTCTTGAATGGTTGTATCACATAACATATAAATCTGTACACGTTGATGGCTGTATGTTTTCTGCTTAACAGATTTTACTCCTTACTATGCCTGTCACTGGTTTAAGCAATCTGTGTGTAATTGATTTCTTCAGTAAAACAGATAACATTTGCTTAAAGCTCCTCTGATGGCTTTACAGCCTCTACATTAGCAACAGCACTTCCATTTCCACTGGCATTCTGGCAAAATATAATTATTATATATCCATCACAGACAAAAAGGCGAAAAAAGTAGCAGAGAGTCAGTGCTGCATTTTCCCTGAGTTCAGCACTGCCCAAGCATCAGATTGTTCAGCTCTTACTGTGGTCATACTAAATGACTGCTAATGCTGTCTTTCCCCTGGCCCCATGCCATATAGTTTTCTATTTACTGATTTAATATCAGAACCAATGATATTTGTGACTCAGAAATAAATAGGGCTTTAATTGCCTTGCAGGTAAATTGACTTATTTTTAACTCCAGCAGAAACTTTTCTCTAGCCATAAATAAATAAGGAAAACAGGATTTATTTTGTACAGTATAAAATAATGACTTTTACATGTTCTACTCCAGATAATTAAAGGAAAACAAAATATAAAACCATCCCTCAGGAAGAAATGTTTTTGCCTGTAAAGGACATAAGAAAGGGAAAATAAGACAGATGCATGGAGGAACTTAATTGTAGCATACAGAGAACACTCAGGGGACTGCAATGTGGCCTCTCTCCTCTTTTCTCCAGTGTTCTGTGGATTGCAATTAAGCATCAGAATACTGGACAGTGGATGTTTCCAACTGAGAAAGGAAAGGCTGCGCACTTGAATTTTTAAGTGGTTTTATTATTATTTCCAAGGCAATCACTTCAGTTTTCTAAAACACATAACTTCCTCAATTTAGCACATATGAAGAAATAATATTTCCAGTTTCCAAGGATAAGCAGATATATTTGAGGGATTTCAGAGACAAGAGAGGACAGGTTGTAACAGACAGTGCACAAACCGCATTCTCTTTGCTTGCAATGTACTAGATCTCAAAAAAGGAAAAAGTAGACTTTTCTCGCTCTCCCTTGGAAATCAGAAGTGAGATAAAGCCTTCCTGTCTGATCTTCTTCCTGACCCTAAGCAACAAACATATGAGTGATGAGTGAAGGTCATTCTCATCAGGCACAGAATAAAAAGCTCTTGAAAAGTAATACTGTTCCATCTGAGCTGAATAAAAGAAAGGACAGAAATTCATGCTCAACTTGGGCACTCGGCTTGTGGGTATAAATGATTTTCTGGATTGGTGCCAGAGTGTTCAATACCTTACAAGATCTGTCCTCAGGTGAATACCCAGAGGTGATCACCTGAAAATGAATTCTGCTGTGTAGCCCACCACCAGCATCTTGGCATGTTCCTGCTGCAGGGTGCCCCCAGCCAAGGTCTCCCCTGTCACCCAGGGTGTGCACACACAGGGCAGTGCTCCAGGCAGGTAGGAAGTAGCTGTTCTTTGTGTATGTATGCTATGCCAAAAATAAATGTTTGCAGGCCAGGGAATATCCTCACTTCTCTCCCTGATTATTATTATTATTTTTATATTTTTTTTTCATTTGAGCTTTTTCATCATGTATATGTTTTAAATGAGAAAAAACTGTGTGCTCAAACCCCAAAAAGTGATTATTTACTGAATCCAAGATGTTAGGGGAGAGTGAGGGTTCAAATTAAGCTAAATAAATCAGATAAGCTAAAACAAAAAAAAAAAGATGTGTTTCATACTGACGTGGCAAAACCATAATTAAAATTTAGTTCTGAACTGAGAGCTGACTCTTGCATGTATCTTGTAGATGCACTTTAAAAAAAAGCTACATTCCATTTTCACAGAAGAAATATGTCTGATAAAAATACTGGGAAAAGTCATTGCATTGGGAAGTGAAAGATAGAGCTAGTTCTGCACATACTATTTTAGATTTTGTTTCTTGCTTAATTATTTACCTATTTATTCACAAAACTATAAAGATCTATGCTTGTTACAACATTAATACTTATATATTAAATAGTAAATTGTTCTTGTATTTCACTGAAAGATGGCTGATGTGGTTTGGTGTGATACAATTTTACATCCCAAATAGTTTCTTAGGGAAATGTTATGGGCTGGTTTGAAATGACAGTACTGAGGGTGTTTTTTTTCCCCTTCAGCTTGCAGAAGGTGCTAAAACAGTGATCCTCAGCTGTGAGGATCTCAAAACCTCTTGCTCAGAATTAAGATTCATGGCAGTTTAGTGAGAGCAGGAAAGATCTCTGTGTGAGAGGCAGCTGATATTTTTCTCCCACCATAAATCTTGATTTCAAAACTCTGATTTCAGAAGTGGGAAAACTGAAGCCCAAAGAGCTTAAGGGGAAAACTTAAAAGCACTTATTTGGCCTAGATTCAACAGTGTTAAACTAGCTTAGATACTTGGGCACCTGAATACCACCAGCTCTCAAAGACTTTCATATTACAAGCTCTGAAAAATTAGAATATGCAGATTTGATCATATTGCCCCTTTGGCAAGGAGGATTCAGGCTTCAAGTATGTGAGGGGGAGAAGATGGCCAAGATCTGATCTGAACACATCTATGTAACTAAAGATGCATTTAAAAACTGATTTAATTATATCAGTTAAAAAACTTGGCACATTCGCTCTTAATTCATCTTGCTTCTATTGATTTAGCTGCAAGCTGTAAGTTCTTGTGGAACCTGCTGTTTGGTCTGGAACTTGCCTGACTTCTCCCTGATTTTTAACAGATTGCAGAAGTGGTGCCTCCTGGACCAGGGTAGGCATTGCCCAAGGAGCTGGGCAAGGCTTTCCTCTGCCTCCTTCTCCTTCTGCATGAAATGTAGGAGGTGCTGGACTTGCCATCTCTTTAAGGTTATTTCAGCGGTCCTGAGACAGCAACAGGTAATGTAGCGGTTTTCTTTCTCTCCAGCAAAGGAAAGAATAGAGCATTTATTACAGATCTCACAAATCAGATTTCACTATTGCTGCTGCCAAAGCATGATCAAAATGTATACTTATAAAAATAAAGAGTACATCTACTGCTTGGAGGTTACCAAGCCACATTGCAGAGCAATACAGTTACCTTGGATGGTATGTGGCCCCTGTTTTAGTTTGGCCCTGGCACTTCTCTTCACATGACATGTACTTGCCTACCACTCACTCACCTGCCTTAGCACTATCCTGGAACAGCATCCCCAAACCAACAAAACGCTGCACCTAGGAGCCCTCTGGGATAAAAATGTAGACAGGCCCACAGCTTTCTCATCCTTGCTTTGCATGTTTTAAAAGGTGTGAGTAGAGAGTGTGAATACTAGGTCTTGAGGATGGATTGTAGTCTACGTTGCCCACCATAAACTAAGAACCCTGTTTAGAGTGAGGACAAAATTGCAGTATCATATCCAAAAGTAATCTGGCACTAGGATCACAGGCACACTTTTTACACTGCTTAAAACAGTTTTATTCTCCCTATTAAAAGACTCCTTAGGCTGGAACAATCAATCTGTACTTTAAACCACAGAAGCCATTTTGTATTGGATAGCTGCTATCATGTTTTTTACTCTTATCCATAAATGGCTTCCACAAATCATAGCTGAGGAAAGACATTCTGTGCATGCTAACTTGCACCTGATTCTCACTGCTAAAGAAACACCTTTAATAGCATTTGTGGAGCAAAGCTGTCTCACTGCCTCTGGCTCCCTGCACCAGCAAGGGCTGTCGCTTCCCTTCTCAAAGATGGGGAAAGAGGCCAAAACAGACATGACAGCTTGTTTAAAGGATACTTCGAATATGCTTAAGGTCATATTCTCCATTTTGTTGGAGTTTTCTTGATTTTAAAAAACTGCTAATATTCTAAGGTTTCAGTATTTAATAGCTGAATTCTTTCACGAGCCTAGAATTGCTCCAGAAACAGATTAACCTCTTCCTCCTCACTGAGAGATCCAAGAACCTTCTTTTCTTAGACAGCTTTATTTATCTGTGCAAAAGTAAAAAATGCAGATATTGATGTTCAAGCTTAATTCTTCTAGAGGGTCTGTAGAAAGTGAGCACTTGCTTGTGGGGAACCAGGGCAGTAAATAAAAGTTCTGGGAGTCTGAACACTGTGTGGCTCATCTCCTTGGAACTACACCTGAGAATTTCCATGAGCTACCTCAACTAGTAATGAATCTTTTGCCCTTTTAGGATAATCTTAGATGCCTCTTCTCTCTTTCATCTCCTGACTTCTTTTCAAAAATTAAAAGAGGAAATGGAGGGCTATTCTCATACCTAACTGATAGAAAAAATATGTAGCAGAATCATTAGAAAGAAATTTTATTTCTTTCAGGGTTTTTTTAGAAGACAAAGATGTCTAATACTTTTAGCCTACTTAATTTTAAAATGTAGCAAGGAACTTTTTATTTGTTATATATTTCCTTGGGCAAGCTCTGAGAAATTCCTGTTATACTGGAAAGAGTTCTTAATGTTTTCTTGTCCTCCCTTGTATCACGAGCCTTATTCCCATCATTCACTTTTCAATTCCTCTTACCTGTTACATCGTGTTTTTAGAAAGCAGGGACTGACATGTAATGTGGGGGGATTTTTTGGTGTCTCATCCAATTTGGAATTTTGTCTTCATAAGAAAAGCATATTAGTACTCAATAGCAGAGACACAAGTTTGAAGTTTGGCAGTTCATCCACTTTTGAATAATTCCCATGGGGAGAGAAAAAAAAACAACTAGTTTTTTTTTCCTATGTTGTTCAGAGAAGTTGAGGGAATGAGGATTCATTTTTACTCTTGTCATAAATCCAAAATGGCTGCAAGAATTTTGTGCAAACTTTTTAAAAAATCACTTTGGGAACAAGTCAAAGTATGATTTTTAATAGTAACCATGTAATTTACTGTAAAGAGGCTGACAACTGAATTGAGAAGTGGAATTAAATTTAAAAACGTGTTTGAGTGTGCCATCCTTCTCTGCAATGGCAGGAAATTTTTTCATAGCGTATGTCCAATCTTTCACTTAAAAAGGCAACTAATGTCGAACCTGCTATTTTCTTGATGAATGAAAACAGTTTTCTGCTGTTGAACTGATAATAGGCTTTTATTATACTAACATGAAGACATCTTCACCGAATCTATCAAGAATCCAGTATGTAAGTAGAGTATACAAGCTATCTACTGGCACTTTTCCCAGGAAACTGATTTATCTTTTCATCAACAAATAGCTACTGCTACTGCTTAATCGGGCAATATTTGTGAGATGTCATTTTAATGGGGGAATATTTGGTCAATGTCAAGTGACTTAAGTGATGTTTTAAGCAAGCAGTTCCACGCTGAGATTTCCACTGATTACTAGAATAGTGAGATATTTCAGCTTTGGTATTTCAAGATGGAAACTAATATTAAAGTGTAACAGGGATTCAGCCATGCACTGGTGCTCCAGTACTTATTTGCCTATACAGTTTCTACCTTCTGTAAGGACAAGGGAACAAAATGTCTTATGCTTCATAACTGTAAAACAAATATTAAATCATCAAGGCTGGCTAGAACTCATCTCTAAATCTACATTAAAATTGATGAGAAACTTTCCTAGGTAACTCTACCAGCCAGAAATGACCACACTGATCACACAGACGTGACTTCCAAGTAGGGGGTTTTACAGCTGCTTTCTGTACAGAATGAAGGAAATGTAGATTACCTCATTCCAATTTACCTGGGACAAGAAAAAGAGGAAAAAAACCTTAGGGTGTGTGATAAGAACTTATGAGACAGCACTCTCTTGCACAGAGGGAGAATTCAGGCTATTGGAAACTCCTCAGAGTCATGTTCAACAGTACCACTTTAAGTCGTTCTGTAACAGGCCTTGTATTCCATGACACATTACAGTACTAGTTAATACTGAAAGACCAGAGTCAAGGTTGCTGCAAGGACCTTTCATTAATTTCTCTATGATTTTGATTTCACAAAGAATCAAGATCTTTATCATAAGCACCTCCTTAAAAGCGGGGCTCGTAAACTTAACCATGCCATCGAAAAAATTCAAGGAACTGTTTATACAAGAAGTTAGCATTAGACACACAAAACTGTGTCTCTTAAACGTTGCTTTTTAATAGAATACATAGATGTATGTTATTATTTGATAAAGAACATGCATAATTAAAATATCCTGGTTGTTTTCAGTTTTTTAAGATTTCTCTTAAGGCAGTAGCATTCTACAAAGGTGCCATCAAGAACAATAAATGTTATTAAATAATTCTATAAAATTTATGACATATATTATCTCAGTAGAATATTCCATGCTTTGTGTTTTCTGCGCTTCTTATACTCTGAGGTGTTCTTGTTAAAATAAATTAAGCCTAATTTTCTAATAGTATTTTCCATCATGACAATAGAACAAGTAACACAAACAGAAATATTGTTGGACATCAAAGCATGAGACAGAATCCTAATGCAGTGAGCTCACACAGTAATATGATAGAAATGTAATGCCACAGAAACTGTGAACATATTCAAATAAAACCAAATCCTAACCCCATCATATTCTGTTAAAACTTGCTGAGAAGACCCTGTGAATGTAAAAAGGCCTTCCATGACACTAAAACTGATATTTCTTTGAAGTCCCTTTGTTAGCGCTATTGTGTGCAAGGAAACCTCTTGACCATACATGACAATCAAGTCCATAGTATTCAAATTGAATGTTTTGCATAGGAAGATATGTATTTTGCATATGCATATTGAATGAACGGGAGTATAAACAAATATGTTTTTTTAATGTAATTCTCTCCTGGATGAGAGGAGTTGGTTTCATAGCCTAAAGCTATGAAACAGAGTCCTTTCGTGCTGTTTTTTCAGACTGCATCTTGTTTATTGCTGAATTTTCTTGATTTCTGTTGATTTTAAATTTTATTTTTTTAAATCCTGAGAAGAATAGAAGAGTTTTGGTTTTTCTGATGTTTATCTACCAACCAACCAGTTTCACTTTGATTCCTGGGAAAATCATAGACCAAGTTGCCCTTGAAGAGTTTTCTAGGCCCACAAATGAGAATGTGTTGACTGAGAAATGTCTGCATGGATTTACCAAGGGTAAAATACTTCCAGCATCCCTGATTGTCCTCTAAACTGAAATGTTTAGGACTGTGGATGACAAAAAAGTGGTGGGTGCCATCTGTCTTCATTTTACTAAATCTTTCACCATAATATTCCACTGCATCCTTGTATCCAAACTGGGGTGTTCTGGTCTTGATGAATAAACTGTAAGGTGCATGAAAAGCAGTCTGTACTGACAGGATACCAGCGCACATGTGAAATTCCTTGGGGGTCTGCCCCAGGACTAATTCTGTTTCAAGTCTTTACAATGACCTGGAGACAGAATGGGGTGCACAGACTGTGCACTCTCATCAAGCCTGCATATGGAAGAAAGTTGGGGTACAAACTAATCTGCACAGGGGAAGGGTGCCTTTGCATTGGGTCTTGAATCCCAATCCCATCTGGGATAGTAACACTGCCTGCAGCTCTGTGTATGGGGGACTGACATGCTGAAGAGAGGTTTTAAGTGAAGGAGGATTTGTTTGCATATATGGAATTTCTGTTGTCATAAGGAAAATTCAGCAGTGAGGTTCTCCAGGTTGCCTGGAGAAGTTGTGGTATCTCTGCCTTTAGAGGTTTTCAAGATCTAAAGAAAAAAGGGTCTTGACCATCTTGTTGACTATGCTTTGAGTAGTGGAGTGGACTGAGTGACATCTCAAGGTCTCTTCCAGAACGTACTGCTCAGTGCTTCAAAGGATGGGAATTATGAATTTATCATCTTTGGTCCTGATGTTTTGGGCATTTGATTTCATTTTTTAGGTTTATGTTTTTCATCTAATAAGCTGAGACGGAAATATTGTCCTCTAGCAGTAAATACCTAGTTGGGACGAGGTTTCTTGAATGACTCTAAGCATACAATCCTAATTACTGTGAATTATATATGAATAAATAATCATATCTGGGAAGTAAAATAAGATTCTAACTCTCTGGTTAAGACTTCACTTCTTACACTCCATATCACTCACATTTGTGTCCTATCTCTATGCCCAGTACTAGCCTGATCAGAAGTGTGAGGTGCGAGTTCTTACATCTGACTTCCAGGCCAGGTTGACAGGAAATGTTGGGGTTTCCTTTTTAGCTTTTCCTGACCATGCAGAAGCAATTAACTCATTTGGATTATCTGTGCATTAACATCTGTCAAATTCTCTGCTATCACATAGAACTAGGATATTGATTTCTTATCTCCCACCTTTCTGTGGAAAATTATTATTTTTGGTCTTGCCTCATTTAAGTAGAAGAAAAAACCCATCTTCTTCTCCCCACTGACTGTATAGGGGAACTTAAGCATGTTCTCACTAATGAGGATTGGTATAGTGGGTGCTTTAAAATTACATTCAAGTTAAGTGTCTAACTTGAGTGAACATGATCCAACCCTCAGTCATTAATGGATTATGATATTCATTTTACAAAAAGGCTTACTTAGAATGGGTGTTAGCAAATTCTGTTTGAAATTTTCAAAAGCAGCAAAACTTACTTGGATGAGTGCTCTCATTCATTTAAATGAACTCGTAGGAAGCTGTCAGAAAATATTCTTCAGGACAGAGGGCATCATTCTTCTGTTTCTACAGTGCCTTGGCAGAGCACTTCTAATCTGCGACCAGGCCTTCTGCATGTTCTCGGCAATATGCGTAGTACTAAAACTCACAGTAAAAATTAGATGATAAATCTGTTCATTAGTGAAGGAAATATTTCCTCCTATCAGCTAGCCAGACAGAGAGGAAAAAAAAAAGAAGCAGAAACAAGTTTTAGGTCATTAACTTAGTTTTATACTCAGATCATTTAACATTATATTTTCTGTAGTTTACAATTTGAAAAGCTGAACAGGTTAATTTTGTGTCTGAGGTGATACATTCGTCTTCCATATAGTTGTAACACGCCTTCAAGTAGAATATGACTTGAAAAGCTAACTTAAAAAACAAAGACATTAAAATATATGATGCTCAGAAGTCAGGAAATTGCAAACAGTTGTCAAACCAAGCATTCCTCTGCATCTCTCTCATTAAATAATTGATTAAAACAACAGCATTTTAGAACATTTCCTTTATTAGTGCACAGGTTGAACAACGGCCATTAAAATAAAGGACTTTTTTTTTTCCTGTGGTTCTTTAATATTTTTTCCTTTGTATCTTTTGCACACTATTCTCCTGTCCAAGGTCAATAGAAGTCAGCTTAAGTCTTTCCACCAGTTTCCAGGGCATCAGATCACTTCCCAAGTGAGGTACGTGGTAGCCCAGTAGACGGGAGAGAAAACACATGCCAGCTGTAAGTCAAGAGAAGAGAGAGGTGAATTACCTTGTTATTTCTTGGGATTTTCTGCATAAGTGATTCTCAGCATAACATATGTACTCTGGAGCCAGCATGTCGTTGTCACGAATCCGTTTGGCATTCATTGGTAATGGCTGTGATCAGCAATCCGATTAGTGCTCATATAGGTGTCAATGGCATTGCATTACAATTTATTATTAGTTAATGAACACCTATATTAGGCTCATACTGCACTTTGTTTAAAATCTGCTAAAAAGGGTTAGCTGTGAAATTTAGTGCCAGCCAAGCTCTGTGTCTCAAATCAATCCTCAGCTTCCTACAAGGCTTCTCTCAGAAAGTGAAATTTTATTGCTTGCAAGATCACTGCTAGGAGATAGAAGACTTACAGCTTTTGGCCTGGAGACAATGAAACTCTCACTCAAAAAAATGCTTTACAGCTTCTGGACTCCTTCTGCCTCCGTCCTCTGCCTGCCTTCTTGGCCAGAGGCAACCTGCTATGGGCAGAGCTTTGGCTTGTAATGAGAGTCAGGTGAAGGAGCTGTTTTCCAAGAGCTGGGACCAGGAGGAGTTTGGTTTTGTGCCAGTGGTTCTCCCAAGTATGGCTGAGGATCCAGCTGCTGTTGCTCACCTAGCATCCAGTCCAACTAGTGCCAATACCTTTGCTGTCATAGGAGTCAGGCTATCACTGAGAGAGCCAGGAGATACTGCCTCCAGAGGGGAAAGTGGGTCCTAGACAAGGAGGCACCTGAGTCACAACAGACTTCTCCTCACAGAATGCAAAGGTCTCACCTGTCAGCTGATGAGTGTGATTTGCATCTGACACTGGGACTACCGAGGCATTCTTATCGCCAGGGAACTTCCCTACCTACTCCTTTGGTATCCCTTTCTACATTCCATTTAGTTATATTTGGCACTTTTCATTCATTTCTTGCTGTTGTTAACAATTAATTGTGCTTTAGCATAACGACTAAGCCTTTGCAAACAAATCCTCCTTTGCCCTTGGACTACTACTGCCTTATATGTCTCCACAAAACAATAAAACACCATAAAAATGTTTGGGGTTTTTTTTAAACTTTTTCTATGTACCTTTGTAACAAGCCTCCTTTCAGTTTGATGGGTTTTGTCCCTCTAGACTTTTCCACAACTGTCAGTTCATCCCCTGATCCACCCTTTTCACCCTTTCCTCCTTTATTCTCAGTTCTGTGTTTAACATTTTATTCGTTAATGTTGTGTTCAACATCTTTTACCACAGTTGCTGGAGTATGTCATTTTGTGGTTCAACACACAAATCTTTTTCTGACTTATGTCTGTTAAAAATACTGATCCTCAGTCCTTTTTGGATTATCAAACCAACCATTATCCTTTTTTCAATCCTTCAGTGAAATACAAACCGCTTCTCACTGCCTTTGAGAACCTTCGCAATCCTTACTCCTGAGTCATTATCTTGTATCTCCCATCCTCTTTGCTAAGCCACCATCATACCCCCTTCTTTGCATTTCCACCATTGTTGTGCTTTGTGCCTTCTTACACCACAGAGTAAAATCTCAGAACCTATCCACAGTTGTGGATGTGACTTTAACTGACATCTTTCGTAATACTTACCAAAAGGCTTTGGGATCAATACTGAGAGAAGAGTAATTTGAATTTTTCAAGGGAGGGTACAGCATTGTTCTCTTTCTATTCTGGCTCAGGAAAATATCCCCTCACAAGGAGATCTCTTTGTTGAGAAGATCATGCCTCCACCACACCTCTGAACAGCACCTACCACATTGTTGGTGCCAATGGAATACAATAACAACAATAATAATAACCCCTACTCAGAAAACCTCATTAAGCACCTCAGGTATCCCTTGAGTTACGTATTGATCCATGTAAAGGATTGCTGTGTCATGCACTTATATGAAAGGCCAGATTTAAATCCCCCAAAAAGCCACAGCAGAGCTCACATTACAGCTCCACAAAGAAGCTTGATTAAATGTGAATTTAGTTCAAGGTCTGAAGTGTACATATTAAAACTCCTGAGGATCTTTTAATCAAAACTTGGACCCTTTTGTGTGGTTAAATCTCTGATTTTTGTTAGGTGATATTGACACGGATTGTTTGCTGATGCATTGTGATTTAATGCCATGTGACCGTAATCCGTGCATGCAAATGATTAATTACAAAGTGTGTTTGATTTCTTTAAAGGATTTATCACATTTCCTCCACTTCTGCTTCTATTTAGATTGTAGTCTAAAATCCCTAAGCTTTTAATTTTTTAAGTTTCATCTGAATTATGTCAGAAGAGGTAATAATTCACAAACTATTTAGCTTTTGGATTAAAACAGGTAATTGTTGTTTATAAAATATGGCTTCAACTCTATAGCAACTTTGAACATTTCTATATTTGCTTCAAGGCATGAGGAGACAGTGACACAGCTCATTTCCTCTGCTGAGCCCTCTTTCCTGCCTTGTACAACACTTATTTCAAAGCACGCCACAGCTTAGAACTGTCGTGATCCCCATTAATATAAAATCATTGACCTCTGCTCCTGCTGGTGCGACTAAATTACATTCTGCTGCTCAGCAGCAGCCACATATGGGGCCAGCTCTTTTAGTCATGGCCAGGTGCCTTGATGTCAGTGCTGCCCCTCCTACGCTCAGGGTTTTCCTTTAATGAGGATTATGCACCTTCAAAGATTGAGGAAGCCCACTCCTAGAATGGCAGCATTTCTAATGGCATCTGGTCTTACCACACAGTAAGTCTGTGTTGTAGGAAACCGTGGAGAGGTGCTCTGTTTTTCCCCTCACAG
>VWYI01024673.1:0-17911 GCA_013399455.1 Anthoscopus minutus
GGAGTAATGAGCCAGACAAGGACATGATTCTTCAAAGGCGCAGGTCTGGGGGCACATTCCAGAGGGTCTTTTGGGAAGAGATTAACCACAGAGGGCTCCCCTGGCTTGTAGATCCTTGCCTGTAGTGGCTATGTGCAGGTCTGTGTTGCATGACTACACCATCCTACATATCCTACCTTTCAACCAGATTCAAAAAATTCAGAACCTCTGTCAGTCTTCTGATCTGCTCTTTATTCATGTCTTGAATCCTCAGTGTTGTCCCCAACACAAAACAAAGGGGATGACACTGAAAAGCCTAAGTCCAGAACAAGAGATAATTATCAAAGACATAAAAGACGGCTAAAAGGGGTTTTATAAATACCAGGGGACAACGAAAAGATCAGGTTGATCCACCACTTGCTATGGAAGGGAAAAAAACAGCAGGGTGCAGAAAGCTGCAGAATCCTGTGCCCTGTGTGCCTCACTCTTTACAACTCATTTTCACACAGTGGCAGGAGTCCATGGCAGAACAGGGTACCAACAGGTTAAGGAAATGTAGATAAGACAGATTCTACTCAGCAGAGATGATGAAATTTACTCTTGAGAACTGAAAGGACTGGTCAAAATACCCTCTGAAGCATTAACAATTATCTGTGAGAGCTTGTAGAGAAGAGGGAAGGGCATGGTGTATTAGGGGAGATCAAAGAGAATTCTGACTTCATTTAAGTATGAAATTATAGACACATCAGCCTAACTTCAAAAAAAATGGGGTGAAACCTCTGGCACAGATTTATGAAGGGTCAACTTCATCAAATCAATCTATTTTCTTACTAAAAAGAGGCTGGTGATCTATCTGAATTTCAGCATGTTCTTATAAACTACAGCAATATGGACCAAGCTGTCTGCCTCCTTTTCCAATATTGAAAGAAAATAGACAGTAAGAAGCAAAGCTGAAGTAGAGAAGAACACCTAAAGAATCTACATCTCTCCAGGCCGCCTCTGGATATTTTGTAGTCAGGGTTTGGAATGGAAGATAGATCATGGCGAACTCCAAAAACTAAGAAAATTAAATTTAATCTGGATAATTAGAAAGTATTATCCTGAAAAATATAAAAGACATAAGAGGAAAAATCTAGTAAGACAGTAGAGCTGGACAACAATATCTGGGGTTTGCAATAGATCAAAAAATAAGTCCAGAATTAAGATATTATTAGACAAAACCCCAAATCTCCTCTTCCTGGGAAGCATTAAGGAAACAGCTGTCTAGAGAGTTTCCACTTCACTCAACACTGCAGAAATGCTTTCTAGAGAGCTAGATTAATCTCTGAAGAAAGAGAAATAGATTAGACAATGTTCAGAGTAGAAGAATGATGGAGAGGTTTAAAAAATATGTGATAATGAAAGTGAGATGAAAATCCATTTACTTCAATCAGAAACACTATGACAGATATAAGACAATAATTCTGCAGATACAGTAATTTTGAATAGACTATAGATAATTTTCTCTCTGTGTTGACTGAGAAAAAGTTAAAGAAGACGTCTGCAGAACTGCATCAAGGAATAATTAGACTGGCTATTAGAAAAATCTATTAGCTGATGCTTGCTTGTTTTTGTCACTCTTTAAGGTTAAGAGATAAATCCATAGAGGGCAGAAGGCCCATAGTATCAGTGAAGCATGGCTGATTTCCAGCTCTTAGTTCTACTCCCCTACCAGACATTTCACATCTTGCTTACCTGTTATACAGAAGAATGTCTGGTACCCAAATCTGGTCAGCAGGAAATCGCAAGTTCTGCACTCCCGGGTATTCATACTGATCCCAAGACAAGTAAGCATCAACCCAGGACTGTTGGTAAACACACACATCAGATTATATAAGCTTGTAAAAGTCTTCTAAATTCTCTGGAATATTACAGGAACAGAATAGATTTTGCCAATAGCAATAGCAGCAATACAATAATAGTTTAATGCTCGGCTTTAATTATTAAAAAAGGCTGGCATACATAGAGGAAATAACAGTGTGACTAATGAAGACAGTGTCTAGCTCTCCATCTTGTGGCCTAAAGTCAGGCATCCCAAACCCTTTCTGGTGGGCTGGTAGAACCGCTGGAAGTAGGCACCTCCATAAGGTCTGCTGGTTCTGAAGTGAAGTGTTTTTTGAGGTGGTTAGCGGTAGGTGGACCATGACAGTCACCATTGGGACTCTCCAGTGGCAATGCTGCCATTCCATTGGGTGGAAATAATTTAATTTTTTATAAAAGTTAGGTGACTCTTTTACTACCCACCTTGCTATAAGAGGCAGGCAGGTGAGATTTATATGCCAAGGGTTGTTCCTGATCCCATCTCCTCCACCTCAACACAGTGAATTTGGGAAAGGTGCTGGAACAGTTTTTGGGAAGAACCTTCTGACTTACAATGAAGCTCAGTGGGAGGCTTCCAAGGGAAACCCTAGAACATCTCTGCAAGGGACAGAACACCCACTAGCTCTAACCTAACAATCCTGTAGTCATATAGGTTTGTCTGGGTTGGTTTTTGCCATATTAAAATGTTCATTTCTTCTGCAAATCCCAGCAGGTACCTGAGGAAGAAACAGCCTGCTCAGTTGAACATATTAATATGAAATAGTGTTTGGCTGTGAAAATCAAAGCAGAATTAGTTTAATCATTCAAGTCTCCTACTGTTTTTTCCTTCAAGGGCTGCTTCTTTCCTGAGCACAAGGCCCTTAAGGAGATCTGTTTATGCAGCGTTAAGAAAACTCTGTATCCCTCACCATAGGCTGCCAGGCAGACGTGATGGGAAACTCCCTCCTACAAAGGAGGTCCCTTCCTTACTGAAGGTCAGTTTTGCTTATTCTGCATGAACAGTGGAGGTGAATCCTCAGCTAGAGCAGATTGCAGAAGAGGGAGGAGGAATGTTTATGGAAGAGGTTTGTAAAGCACAAGGGAAGGCAATATCCCAGAGAGGTGCCTGGGTGCTGCCAGCAGCAATGCAACATCAGGTCCTCTGTGGTCCCTGGACTAGCCCCCACTCTCTATGAGTAGTCTGCACGTGGTCCAGTGACCACTTCTGTGTTCAGGGACAGGTGCCCTAGCTCCCAGTTTTAGGCAGAGGTGGGATTCTCCCAGAAGCAGCAAGTGCAGGTGGCCTAGGTCTTACTGGTTGTCTGGTTGTAAGTTCCCATCACTGGTTATACAGAGGACCTTGAAGGTTCTCTTAGCTATGATGGGACCCTAACTCTAGGCTCTTTTTTCTAGATGCCTACATCCACTGTCAAAACAATGTGGTTGGCTTCATGCTCCAAAGGTCAACAGGTCTGTCCAAAGGATTAGTGTAGTCTCCTAAATTTAATTTTCAGTTCTAAAAGGAGCACTAGTGAAATTTTAAAGGACTCAAAATGTCTGCTTGTATTGCATTATACACAAGCTATAGCAGTCTTGCTTTTCAGCTAAGAAATCACATTCAGTAATTTTCAATTAGACAGTTTCTTTAATTTATTGACAGAGGTTACTCACCATCTGCAGCCAAGCATTGGTGATCAACACCTGATTCTTCTCATCCTTTGAACAAAAGCAGGAAGGGAAGAAAAGACATGAGAAAAAGGGATGAAACAGTTTGATTAAAGATGGAAGAGTTTCTGTGTCTCTTATGTACTCTTGGGGTACATAAACCAAACTCCATGGAGTAGACTGCAAGCTCACGGAATACTCCTTGGCCCAGACAACAGTGACTTTTTTTCTTATCCTTTAAATCTACAGCCTCCTCGTGTTTATCATAACTGATCAGCAAGAGAAAGGAAAGAAATAGATGGTTACTCCTATTTTCCTGGAGACAAATTCCTTGCCAAGTTTTACCTTCTAGCTACTTGCTCAAAATGAGATGTTTTCCAGTACCACATGTGTCACAGTTAGAGAGATTTTATGTTGTATTTGCTGCCACTGCAAAGCAATGATGAAATAAAGCCAGAAAGTGCTGTTCTTTTTGAGTGTCAGTGCTATGTAACTTAGTTCTGGCTAAAGGAAAGAAAGGCTGGCCTTGGGCAGAAACTATCACTTGGCAAAAAGGACGCAAATTCTGTGTGAGAGGGAGCTCACATGACACCTGCACAAAACAGGAGTCTGCAGGTTCATTCCTGCATGCAGAGGCCATGGGGAAGAATTTCATAACAAAAATAAAGATGCTCTCACCACCCAGTTGGTACCCAAGTTCTTTGGGATGTCACAAGGTGCCCAGTTTTCTGCAGTTACCCTGCAGGTGCAGGACCCTGCACCGTGGAGATGGAGAAGCAGGGCTGTGGATTCACCATGGTGCAGATTCACAAGTACCTAAACTCCACCACGGCCATGCCCTGCACTTTCCAGGATCTGAGGCTGTGCTGCTCAGGGGGACAGGCTCACTGTATACCCAGCTGTCTCTGTGTGTGACTGTGCCCGAGGAGGCTTACAAGGTTGTCTGCAGTGTTTGGGGTGGGAAGCATTGCATCTGCAAGATGCCTGGCAGGCATTTAAACCATACAGAGTTCCCTGGACATGCATGCCCTCTCTGGTCTTGTCCTTATTGCAGTACTTACTCTCTAACAAGGTAGAAAAACCTAAACTGCCTTATGTACTTTGGAAAAATACCGGTCTGGTGACCTCAAGCTGCATTCATTCTGCCTTTCCTCCCCTCCTCAACTACCCTCACAGTATATATGCAAAGCAACTACCCCAGAAGTGTCAGGTAACAGCTGCTCAAAACCAAACTGCAACATCTCACACCAAGCTGCAATCCTAGGTGTGTGTGGTCATCTCTGAGTACTCTGGAGTTACTTCTTCTGTGTTCCATGAAGGAACTGCAGATTCCTTGGCTAAGGCATGAAGGGGAACTGCCCAGAGAAGTCTCCTAATTACTGATCCCCCAGCACACCAGACACTGGAGCAGTGGTATTGCTGAACTCTTAGCATGAATCCTACGTGTAGCACGATCTCCTCTTTTTACATTTGGGTTGTTGGAGCTCCAGAAATACGACAACCTAGAAAGGGAGACATCATTGACCTGGAGGATTCCTGATGGTTTCGGCACTGTGACCAAAGTTAGGTTCTGCAGCCAGGCTCCTGTCCCCAGATAAGGTAAATTTCAGACATGAGAAAGGTCTTTGCCATAGTAATCCACGCAAAAGTATCACACTACCTCCTGCTGAGTCCCCTTGAGACCCAGCTACCCTGCTTCTGCTGCTGTGAGATGCCACTCAAAAATCCACTATGATTTTATATTGTTGTACTGTTCATACATTTACCTTTCTCCTCTCTCCTGCTCCTCCAAATGTACACCTCCTTCTATACAAACTACAACCCACCTCCAGAGGTCTGGTCCTTCTGCACCCCCTTTTGTTCCCTTGGTTGCTGTGGTTGAAGCAATTGTAAGAAAATCTGCAGAAAAATAAGAGAAGGACTGGGCTTGTTGACACAAATTTTTTAGATGCTGAAGGATTCAAATACCATCTTGAAAAATAAAATCCTGAAGTAAAAAATAACCCCCATTGGTAATTGGTAACTGGTAACTGGTAATTGGTAATTATAGAGTCATCAGAGCTATTTGTGTCCACTGACCTGGGAAAAGAAAGCAACCCAGAAACACAGAGGTTGTGCCCCAGGGATCCTCAGAGGCCAGCCACCAGCCCATCTGACTGCTGCACTTCTGGCCACCAGTGACTCCTGAGATGTCCTGTAGGGCTGGCAAGCATGATGGTCATCTAAATTGCACATCAAATACTAGCAATATTCTGTGTTAGCCAAATAATGCTTGATACTTGCAAGCTGCACATGTCCTCCTAACAAAGATTTTCTGTGCACTGTTAAAGAAGCTTTAACACTGTGATTAAAAACATGGTCAGCAACAGTCAGCCAATGCCTTTGCTGCACAAAACTAAGGATATCCCCCATCTAAACTGAAACCTACAGGGAAGGGGAAGAGGGGACATCCTTCATTTTGTTACCTACCTATGTAAAGTAGGAATGTATTACACATGGGAATGCATTACATTCCAATGTACATCTGTGAGGCCGGGGGTTTCCTGTGGTAAATAGGGACAGGCAACAGCGGTAGATCTTGGGATGTGACGGAAAGCAGTAGGACCCCTTCCCCCCTCACCCGAGATATGCATCACCCCCAATGGCATGTAACCCTTCCTAACTCCAGTAGTTTTCCATCCTCACTAACCCTACCTGGTCCTACCATCCCCCTTTGACGTGGCGAAAGCCCTCTTGACTATTTAGTTCCACGAGGTAAGGTAATGAATGCCATTTGACCATCCACCACATTGGTGTCAGTGTGTCAATGGACCGAGTGACTCGGGCAAGGCCGAGGCACCATGCTGTTCTCTGGAACCAGGTCGTCTTGCCTTCAAATCAGAAGGTAACAGTTTCCACATGTGCAGATGCATTCCATCAGGAGCCTTTCATATGTGGCTCTGATTTGCAAGGAAATTTATTTTTTTCTGGCACAATAAGTTTATACTTGATAGCTTTCAAAGGAGGATATCTCAGGCTGACTTCTGTATTTCACAAAATAGTTTGTTTTCCTTACCTGTTTATGTGTGTGTCAGATACTAATGACCTGGCTAATCAGCTTTCACACCAAACCATTCTTTAGCTAGGTATTTCAAATAGCATTAAATTAATTGTCTTAGGTTTGCTTTGCCTGCTTTTCACAGGGCTACTGTGCTTACATATATTTTGTAGTCAAAGGAAAAGTTACCTTTTGAGTTCTCAAATGCTTATCTAGAGAGTAACAATGGTCTTCCTTTCCTTGTGTTTAGATAGCAGCAAAACCACAAGGTCTAACTAGGGCTTTGGGCTGCTTATGTCTACCTTAGCTTGGGTGAAAAAAATGTCACTTCAGGATGTTTACTTAGCCATTCAGAGACTATTCCCATCCTTGCCTTCAGGCTGCTGAGCTCTTAAATGGAATTTCACATTTTGGCAAAACACAGAAAATGCTTCCATATGCAGTGCTGGTCAACAGATGCAGCTTGATGGGTACTTCTTATTGCACAGAACAAAATATTTTTCAAATAAGTGTGGAGACCCTGGGCTGGATATCCCTGGACCACTCCTTCCCTATTCCCTGAATGGCCCCTGGTCTGGGTGCTGCAGCAGAGGACGATCACCCCTGGCCCGGGCAGGAGGAGGAAGGGACGTGTGGGTGCCCAGGAACCCTGAACATCCCTCCATCCGGCTGAATTAAACATCTGTGATATAATCTCTGATATAATATCGGATACAATAGCTCTGATATTATACAAAGGCCCCTGTTGCTTTTTCACCCTAGACTTTACTAGCTAATAATCAAGCTACAATAAATAAGGATCTGAGTTTTCCAGAAGTGCCTGGTGTGCAGAAGCAGTGAAGCTGATTTTATACTGGGTGGGAATTTGTCCAGATGTAGCTCTCCTGCTAAGTCCTTTCTAGGAAATTACCCCGAAGAACCAAGGAAAAAGTGCCTGCTGGGGCTTCTGAGAAGATGAGGGGCCATGGCAACCTTGAGTCTGAATCCTTCTGACTCCTGTTTGAGAGGCATTGCAGAGCTGAGGTGTTTGTGGAGCTTTCCATCTTTATGGGGGTCTACTGAGCCACCAGTAGCTTGCATTCTGTAAGGAAATACTTAGAAATATCTACAGTGGGCTGGTTGCCTTGCCTTGCCTCTTGCTGCAGAAGGATTACAGCTCCTACCATCTTCATCATGACCTGTGTGCTGTAGCAGCTCTAAAATACCTTGGCACAGAAGGGCCTGTATTTTTCTGTTACATGGACACTTACAAACAAATAACCTGGAGAACATGTGTGCTTTACTTTGTCTCAGGAGATCACTGTCACTTAGCTTTGCCTAAGTAAAAGCTAATTTTGGAGTTTGGAAAGCACTGGTGGCAGTTCCCTCATTCTGTGTCACTGGTTTATGCAGGGGTTTTAAAGGTTAGTTGAGAGGATGCCTTTCTTCCAAGGAGAAAACTTGAATAATCTATCACACTGCTTTTTCTGTTCAAGGTTCCAGTCTTGGCCACTGTCAGCCTTGGGCGTAACCTTCCCTCTGCATTGGGTCGGCTCTCAGCTCCCATCTTTCTGTGCAGCAAAGCACTGAAAGCAGCCCTGCAAAGATTCTGGGTCAGGCTGAAAATTATCAGCTTCCAGAGGTGCTTTTCCATCACTTCCCTGGTAGTTCTCTTGGTTTGCAAATGCTCAGCTCAGACAAATATTTTTGCTCCTGGTATTTAAAAAGTCTGGGAAAGCTGCAGTCACTAGTGAGTGCAACACTTGTTCTCTAAATCCTTCCTGTATTTATCTGGGTCATTTTCTCCCCTTTCTATCTCTAGCCTGACCCCAGTTAATCCTCTGCCCTGGATATCTCCTTATTCCGACAGCCACCTTTGACCCATGGAAAGTGACAGTTTGGTTTGTTCTGATGCACATGCTGTGACATGTGAATGTTTTAGTTTGGTTTTCTTTTCCCTACCCTAAATTCAAAGCTTACAATGTACACACATCTGCCTGCATTGTGCATCACTGCCTGTCAATAGATTCTCCCTTGCCAGGTCAACACCAAAATAAAAATATAGCTGCCCTTAGCCATATAATTACCTGGGTCATAGCACCTGATGCCTGGAAGAGCTGGAAGAGAGGCTAGACAGAATTGGGGAATAAAGGATATTTATTGAGAGGTCACCCCCAGACAGCACCAGTGTTACAAATCAGGCTCTGTCTGGATGGCTCCAAAGATGGAGGCCGAAGGGAGGGGGGCCAGTCCCAAGACCACACTCTTTTTATATGTTTGGGTCCATTTGCATGCAAAAGCTTCATTTGCCCGCCCTCTTCCTTCCATGTTGTTTCACTTCGAGCCTGAAGTTTGTAAAAGGTGTCCTTGAGTTCCAATCAGAGTAGGATTGTTGTGTCTCCCTCACCCTGTGAAAGGATCTCAGCACCACACACCAATGCAGAATAGAAAACCCAAAAGTCCAAGGCATCACACCTGGAAAAAAACCCAAAGCCCTTCCTGTTTCAGTAGTCACATCATATGATTACATGCTATCTCTGTAGCAAGGCATTTGTTACCAGCAGGAGTCGTTAATTCTTGCCCTCTCACAGAGCCTCAGAAGTGGGAGTTGAATCAGCCACTGAATTATTTCAAGACAATGATAAGAAAAGTCTCTAATTGAACAGGTAACTCTCAGTAGTCAGACGTGACTACTTTGGTACTACTTTGGGTAATTTTAAAATTTTTTTCCCACTGTTTTTGTACCTGAATATCTGAAGATGTCGAGGGAAGAAGTCAAGTGATAAGAAGACATTGATATGGAGACTTGGAAAGTTTTGTTAGCAGAGACAGTGATCTGTAAGCGAGATCTTATTCAAAATATCCAAAGGAATTGATTAAGCTTTCCAACACTTGTATGGTTAGTCTACAACTGCACAGGCACTCCTTTGCATTGTGAACCACGAATCTGCCCAGTCCTCAGCTGATTATCTAAAACCCAGCTCAAATGCACTGAATTGTTGATGGCTCACAGAACCAGTAATTTTGAGGAGTGCCCACGTTGCCCTGGCAACATTCAAGTAAGTATCACTGGACAGCTTTTGTATTTTAGGGGTCATATTAAAAAGCTGGAATAAACCTTGCCATGGTAACATCAGCTACATAGGGAAAACTTAAATACTTCATCTCAATCCCTTTAAAAAACACCCTAAGTAGGAAGATAGAAATCAAACAGCAGGGCCCAGACTTAACCAGCGAAAGACTGGGGAGAAATACAGAAATACAAAGGAATAACAAAAGAACAAACACCTGCTGTGTATCTTATTGCCCATCAGCATAAAGATACATCTAGGCAAATGCTCATAGCTGAACACCTTTGTTGCTCAGGATTTCCTCCTATGAATGGCTGGAGGCGATGTCTTGTAAGTGTTTTTCATCCAAGGCTTAATCACTCTCCCATCTGATGCCACTGGCTTCTCCTTGAGGTCATGCATTTCTTGGTCCCCTCCTGTCTTGTATATGTTCTTTCACTGTGGGCAAGAAGTTCAATCTGCCTTTGGTCTTTCCACTGTGTAGCAGCTATTACAAAGGTAGAGTAGTAGGCTGTGTGGCCTGACAGTGGTCCCACTGTTTTTAACCATGTGAATTCTTCTCTCCCCAGAAGAAGAGTTTTGGGGGAGTACCACTGCATCTGTATCTGCTGCTTTCAGCAGAGTCTATTCACTTGCTTTTGAGACAGAAACTTTACGTACTGGAGGTTTTAGGCCCCTGTCAGTACAAACTCCTCCCCTGGCAAGCCCCTGAGCCAGGAGCAATCATTGTGGTGAGAGTGGAGAGTTTAAGAGAACCTTGTGCTGGGACAAGCACAGCATTGAAAGAGGGACTGTGCCAGAGGAGCCTGCAAACACAGGGATGCCAGCCATATTCCTTAGGCTATGTAATGCATGGCTATCATGAGTCCTCATCAGGTATTCCTTGTGAAAGCCTTGGCTCCCTGTATGTGAGAGACCAACCAGATATGGATGTTAAATAAAAAGGCCTGGATACAAAAGCTGCTGCAGCAAGTACCCAACCTGTGTATTCCCCAAAGGTGAGAGTAGGAATAAGAAGAGAAGAAACGCCTGTTTCTGCTGCCAGTCAGGGTTTCAGAGCAGACATCCCTCCCACTCATTGGCACAACTGGCAATTGAGATTGTGTCTTAATTGCCTTACCCCCCATATTCTTCAATTTTCCAGTTTCCATTGTGGTGAAAAAAGGCAGTCCTGTTCTTGCCCTGCACATGCAACGTAACTTCCAACTACTGCCTGGGGCTGTGGGTTCTTGACTTTGGAAACGAATTTTATTTTTCTAGATTGTAGCTTTGCACTAGTCCCTGGGGATCAGGACTTCTGTGAACTGTGACACAATGTAGCCTCACTGGTCTTGAGACTGCTTGACTTCAAGTTCCTCCACAGAGACCTGCAAATTGCAGGACTCCCTGACCCCATAGTTCTCTGGGATCCTGGGAAGAGTGAAGCCACCAGCTTTGTCCCACTATTTCAAAGATACTTCTCATGGAAATCCTGGAAGCTGGGTCAGAGGGCCTCATATGGCCTTCCAGCACAGTGCTGCTCTCTGACTGCTTGGATAAACTTAATACATGCTTAGTTCCTGGGGGAAAGGGTGTTATGTCACCATGCAAAAGCTGTCAGTCCTCCATTAAAACCCCAAAACATCCACACATAGCATGTAGGTGGTTTTTATACTCTCCAGAGTGGATCCCTCCTCCTGAAATAGCCCTCCATGTATTTCGTGCACAGTTGGCAGGTATTTCAAACAAACAGGACTAGACAGAAATCTTTTTTCTAGTATATTAATTATTAATTGTCTTTTTCAGCATTTGAAATCACAAGGAAACCAGCAGAAGGATGGTCGAGAAAACCAACCCTGAGTACTTATCCAAGACTCACACTGTCTATCTGCGAGGTTGCCTTTGGTTTTTCTTCCTATATTTGCATACTGCTCTGACAGCACAGCAAAAAATACGGGGATGTAGGTATTACAGAATTCAAGTGAGCTCTTAAAGTCTGTGATCAGGGATAGAAAATGGGAGGAAAGGCTCTGACCCAGGAGCTGAACTCACTGTCTCTCAGGACTTACCCTCAGAGAACTCAG
This sequence comes from Anthoscopus minutus, assembly GCA_013399455.1. NCBI lineage: Eukaryota > Metazoa > Chordata > Aves > Passeriformes > Paridae > Anthoscopus > Anthoscopus minutus. The sequence continues at coordinate 11,634 of VWYI01024673.1, forward strand.
AGAAATCAAGAAAAATCTAGGCCAACCCAAAAGCTTTGGCTTAACTGTTTTATTGCAAATCTTTGATGCCACAGATTAGTTATCCAAAATTAAGGAATATACATGAGCTCAAGATCTAAATTCCCACATCTACACACAACAGAGTACAGTCTTTTCACCAGTCAGACAGAAAATTGTTTAATTATCATGAAATGCCCAAGCTGGATGACCACAACTAAAAATCTCAGAAGGAAATCAGCCTGTATTTTGTGAGAGCCGCTGTGACTATGTACAGCTTGGGGGACCATGCTGAAAGAAAACAAACCATGGAATTGCTTCTCACTAAGTGAGCTACCTCCACTCTGAGCTGAGTGGGGCAGAAGTAATACAAAACAAAAAGCTGCCAGTAAGGTTCAGGTAATTAAAACTCCATCATAATGTTTCATGCAAGCATGTGTGAGCAGTATTAGTTGGGAAGCCACTACCCATGATGCTTAACTTCATTGTGCTAGCCAATTCAGATGTTGCATGTTTAATTGGTTTAGTGATACTTGCATTTTGATAATATCTGGCACATAGAAGACAGCCAAAATAATAATTAATGGCTCGGTTAGCCTTGAATTTCCCAATGTTCAATATCCTCCCATGCTAATGGAGAGGAATTTTATTTTTTCTTCCTGGAATTGAAAATTGGTCACACTAAGTGAGTTCTTTGACCAAGGAAGAGATTTTGGGATTTAACTCTAATGAATCTGTTGGTCTAGAATCTTTTCTGCAATTTTCCTGTCTGTAATTTTAATGATCATGATCACAAATTGATTTTCAGCTTTTATAATGGTGTCCAGTCTGTTTTAATTCTCAGTTGCACTATTTTGGATCAGCCTTGTGCTCTGGTCTTATCAAATTGACTCTTACAAGATGAGAATGAAAAAAAACTTTCCAAAAAGATACATGAATATGTGGTTTTGTAGAGTAGAAATTTCAAGGAGAAACAGAGTAAACATCATTCACAAAAGCTATGCAAGAAGCCCACAAATAAATGCAAAGGCATTATAGGAAAGGAAAATAAAGATACTTTAATCTAGAAGGGCTGAGAGAGTCAGTAGAATGGTCAAGCTTACATAGTTGAAGATATCTATCTGTAAAAGATTTGTAGGGGATGTACTATAGGGATTATGGTTTAATCTAGTAAATACTGATACTATATTGGGAATAACAAATGAATAGGTGCTTATGTGCACCGCATATTTTTATTTGCTTCCTTGAATCACTTGTCTGTTGATCTGGGTTTACATAACACCTAGCATAGATTTTTGTATGTGTGAGAAGGCTCGAATGGAAGGTGGGAGGGAATGATCTAGATGCTGTAAGGTCAGTTTAAGAAGAAAGAGGTGAATTAGATGTAGTAAATAAATCTTGAACTTTCTGGCCTTTCAGTACACCTGCAGAACAAGCCTTAGAAAGCTTATGAAACAAAATCATTTAAAAACAAGGATCTCAGCTGCTAAAGGCATTCAGATCTGACACAGATTTTGTGAAAAACCCAACAGTAGGAGGGCTGTGTCAGACAGGATGCACCCCAGCATCAGGCAGAACCTCCCCTCCTGCCTTCTCACCTTTAACTTCTGGCACAGTATAATGACAGGCAGCCTCTAGCTTTGGCAACTTTCATTCAAATAGACAACTCCCCAGCATAAAGGTTTCAGATCATGAGAACTGAGTTCAACAGTCCTATTATTTGATGAACAGATCACCTGAGAAATGAGCAGGCTGGGGAAGGCAGCTTCAAAGTCAACAGATGCCTGCATTTAAAAGTTGTTTTCTTACCAAACACTTCCTAAAAACAAAAACATAAACCAACCTAATATAACAAAAAATCCCAACTCCTTCAGGGTTGTGTTCTCAGATTTAGGGGAAACCAGTGGAAGCTTAAGTTTGAATCCAACATTTTGACAAGGTCTGGGTGCAGAAGGCAAAAATATCTATGCTGCTAAGCTAGTATGCTGCTTATAGTGATAGTGACTGCACCTGAGCACTCAGTGAAAGTATGTGAGGATCTTTTCTATTGTCTTCTCTGAACAGCAAGGCTCAGACCCAGTTTTCAGGAAAAAACCCCAAACTGAATCTTTGCTGGTTTTGTCCTACTAAATGCTTATTTTACCTCGCCTTGCTTCTCTCCAAAAATGTGGAGAGTTTTGACACTATAGCAACAACATCTGTAGTTTAAAAGTGAGATTGTTTGTAACCTTGTGATATCCCAGCCATGAGGTTTGGGATAATCCTGCAGTGCCTAGGATGTACAATCATTTTACACACTATGAAACTGAATAAAAAAAAATAAAAAGTTTTCCAGATACAGCCTTTGTTTTCCATTTGCAGCCCAAAATACAGGAAGATTATGTATTTTTTGGCTTCTCGAGCTGCACAACGACTCATGGATTGTTGGGGATTTGTTTTCAGCAATTTTTGACTTCCCACTGGTCACTTGCAGTCCCTTTTTTAGTCATTGTGACCTCTGACAGTGGCAGCTGGAAGGCTGAACATGGACGAGAAAAGTAATACAGTACTCTGCCTTATGCAGGGACCTCAAAAGCTGTATTTTTTTTAAATAACTNGTACTCTGCCTTATGCAGGGACCTCAAAAGCTGTATTTTTTTTAAATAACTTAACAGTGCAACCACATAGACACCTCTTCAGGTAAGATCTCCTGCAAATGCCAACATGAGAAATGGAAACAATCATTCATGATGACAAATAGTTTCCACCTAGCAGCTTCTTTTCACATTGTGCCAAAGGAAAATGCTTGTATTTCCTCTGCTGCAGAAAATGCCGTGCCTCTTTTCTTAATTACTCTAGTCCCAACTAACTGGGGTCTTAGACAAAATAAGATGAGAATTTTTGTTCCAAATATCTTGGATGTCTACCCTTGATTGGGTTGGCAGGGCTTGGCAGTGCCTGACAGTGCTCTGTGGGAGAGATCGCCAGCCAATGCCCTTTTGATGCACAGGGAGTGCCTGGGGGTCAGGCTCCAAGCACAAATGACCCTCAGAAATGTCATACATGTGAGACAGCTCAGCATGAAGTTGTCCTTACACACAGAGGACAAGGCAAACTGAACTGAAACCTGCTGTTAAACAGGAGCTATAACTGTCCCTCTTTCTGCTCATTTGTTTCCTGAATGTAATGGGCCTGTCATGGCTGTAGTTATGAATTTATATAATTTTGAGAAAAAGTCCGAACCCTAAAGTCCTTCATTTGCATTTGCCTACCACAACTGTGAGAGGCAGAGAACATGTTCTTCTTATCTTTTCAGTATGATGGCTGGCTTTGAATCTTAAAAACCATACATATCCTGTCTAGGCAAATACTTGCATGTAGAAACAGAAAACATAATCCAAAGAAGTCATGCTTTGAAATTTTCTTTGAATGGTTTTAAGAAGTGGAGGTGAGATTTTAAGTAGTTACTCTTTCTACTGCTTGGAAAATCACAGTGATCTCAGAGCAGTCTTTTCTCTCTGTGTAGCAGAGTGCAACTAGGTTGTCACCAATGCTGTTCTCAGTAGCCTGATGAATCTGCAGAAGATGAATTTAGGATTCGTTACATCTTAATACAGTATATGTAGGAAACAGACTTACAGAGGCATGTGATGGAACCTGTGGATTATCAGTGGCAGACCCCTTCTCATTTCCATGCAACAATAAAATAGATTTGTTTTCATCTTTGTTTTCTCCTGCAGGGAAACCAGAACACGGTCCACTGTCTCATGCCCATTTCAGTGAGTGCTTGCAAAGTACATCAGTGAGTCCAGCAATTCTGTAGTATGCCTGGGAACATGACACTTCCCTGAGCATGGAGTGCTTGTTTCCTCCCCAGGGAGCATGGTGTAAAAAGTGCCCTCATGTTGGGACCCTGGCTAGCACCCTACTTTTTTATGGTAATGGACCACACTGGACATGCAAGTCCTCAGAAAGAGCAGCTTTCCACTTTGTTCATGCACACACCATTGCCAAGACTGTGATGCTGTCTATCCTATTCCCCAATGAACAGCTATGCACCAGCTGCTTTGTCTTCTGCCAGCCAGGGCAGCTGAGGAGGCAGAGTCTACTCACCCTCATCTGACTGAACAGAGATGGCCACTTGGTTTGCCTTATGGTGTCTCAGCTGACAAAGGTTACCTCTTCCTTGCAGCTTGACTGCTTCTCTTTACATCATTGTGGCTATAACAAGCATCCTTTGAAATAGACATTTAGTTCAGCACCTTGAGCAGACAGATACTGCTGTCTGTCCAGCCAGCAATAGAGGATGAGGGGCTCACAAGTACAGTGCTTGTTGCTGGCATATTTCTGCATTGATTCCTGATTTAAGGACCCAAGGGATCAGATTTTCTGCATTTTCAGGTGGATTGGTTTAGCCACTTGTTGATGCCACAATGATATTTTTTTCCTATCGGGATTCAACTGCCGAGTGATTTTCTGTCGTCCACTGAGGAGACAGGCACCTTTTCACATCATCCAAGATAAACATTTCAGGTAACTCTGAATGTTTTTTAAAACACTTTGAGTGCAGTTTGCAAGACCAAAAGCCTGTGACAGGTCATCAATTCTGAATAAAACAGCTTAACATCTAGCATCTGTACTGGGTGCAAAGATGTAGGTAAGAAAAGCTTCATTTCTGAAAGGTATGAACATCTAGCATACCTATTTCCTATTGTGGACAACCAAAACGGAACAGTTGAACTACATTTCTTGGAATATACATTGACCTAATATAGATAAAGTAGTTTAAAAAATACCAATTTCCTGAAAGGTTGAGTTTCATATATGAATGTGAAACACAGTTGAGACATTGTTTTATGTAACTCCTCCTGACTTTGAAAATGTACAGTTACAGCCCTGTGGCTGAAGAGTCCCCTTTAGTACCCCCAACCTTCAAATTAGGTTGAAGGAAAATACCACAGATAAAGAAGGACTGAAGGAAGATCATTGGAGCTGAGACACCTCTGCTAAACCGAGAATTGCTTGTTGAAATTTATTTGAAAGTAGCTGCAGGAAATCTTTGCTCTTTCATTCATGTAGAGGCCTTTGTTTGACAGTACTGATTCCTCTCTCTTCCAGTTCAATGAAGTTGGTAACATTTCAAAACAGAAAGATGCAAACCCTATTTGAGTGGTTCCTGCCTGCCTCCAGGAATACCACAGCTGTCTGGACCTGCCACTTGCATGTTGTGATGCTAGGGGGCTACACCTTCAGAGTCCTTCTTACCTCTCTAGGGAGAGCACCTGGTATACTACATATTTTCAGAAAGACTTTTAAGAGCTTTAAAAAAGTTTAAATATTTCAGGCTCTTGTTAAATTGCTTTGCAATTAAACTGCACAAATGTTTTCACATCTCTCTCTCTCTAGTATTCCTCATTCCCTCGATGACAGTCACAGTGTATCAGAAACTAGCTCCAAATACTGTTTACAGAAAAAGAAAGATGAAGAGAAGAGCGCTAGTGTGTTCACCTGTTTGCTCTGCTGACAAGGTGAAGATGGTCAAAAATTTTCTCCTGGCTTGTTTCTCTCACGCAGATGAAAGAAATCCTGTCTATATATATCATGGTTTATCATACAGAATCCTCTTCATGATGAAAAAAAGGATTTGGATTATTATGTTAAAATTTTCCATGGGTCAAATCTCCAATTCTGTAAAAGCATGTTGTAGTCAAGACAATTAGAGGGCTGTGCCTCCAGGTTTTACTTTTATGTATTTCTAAGCTCATGTCAGGGCAGACTCATTCAGCGCAAGGTAAAAGTATGATGGGATAAAATGCCAATGCCATTATAATATCTAATGAAAAAGTGTAAATGCAGTGATGGTAGCTTTGAATGCTGCACATGGTCTTGAGTTACTGCATCCCACACAGCTCTGAGAAGAATGTATCATTAATAATTTGTAGTAACACATGGCTTCTAATTGATTTAATTCTTTTTCCTGTTTAAAGCAAATGGAAAAAAAATACATAATTAATCTCCTTGCAGCTCATGTAGTGTCAGAAATGGCTGTGCTTTTGGGACGATATTCACTCCTCTGAAGTGTCAAAGCATGTACTCCAGCATTTAGGGAGGATGCTTAGCAAAAGACAGCCTGCTTTCTTCTCTGATAGCCTGATAAAGAGGAAAAGTATGTCGCCTAGTGAGAGATAAGATTTGTTATGCTGAATGGGTTCCACAGAGAAGAGAACAGCAAGTAACTTACCACGTCAATTATCTGCAGCAAGGAAAGCTGGAGTTCAACTACAAGTGGTTGGGAGTCATTC
>VWYI01024684.1:0-17443 GCA_013399455.1 Anthoscopus minutus
TTTCTAATAAAAAAATAATAAACAACTTCTAAAAACCAAAAAAACAAAACCCATCTACTTCATTTGTAAATCACACAAATCATCAGAAATTACAAAACTACAACAAACCCCAAATAAAAAAAACAAAAACCACAGGAGCTCATAAGATTTGCACTTGATGACCCTCGTGGGTTCCTTCCAACTCAGAATATTCTGTGACCTGTGTTAGCAATATGCTGATGATACTTTTTATAATATGATATATGATTTATGTGGCTGGATATTATTCAATTTTAATTTCATTGATCCATACTTTTTGAAATTTTTAGTTAAGTCAGCTATGGATGTCTGGTTCTTTAGGAAATTTTGCTCACCTACATGTATTTTTAGAAAAGTTATTGTACTGATATACTAGTATTGCACATATTTAAATCAGCTTTAAGACACTTTGGAATAAACCCAGCCTAAACCAAAAGGTACCTCTCTAAGCCCTATGTTTGTGTTAAGCATCTTCTTTCAATAAATTACTTGTAAAAGCCTAACTATATCTGTAAGTCTTACTGATGTTGTTGATGGTTTCTCTTGGTCAGGTTGATTTTGAACTGGAGTCATTGTCTGAAAGAAAAGAAGAGGAAAAAGAAGAGTTGATGGAATGGTGGAAGATGATGTCAGAAACACTAAATTTTTAAATGAGGAGTTTGGCTTTACAGCTTTTAATCTATTCTGTGTTGACTTAGTATAATGTACTGTGGAAACTCCCTATATTCTAGATTTTGTGCACTTCACATAATTAACTTTGAATTTTTCAGTCATCTTTTGATTAATATGATTACAAATAACTACTAGCCTCCTAGATAGATAAATAAGTTATTAATTTTCTTTCATATTGTTATAGAAAACTTACTCTTCTATAAAAATCAGAAAAAAATGAAAGAATATGCAGCCTATATGACAGTAAAATCTATTGTGTATTATTTGCAAGTTTGGAATATGTAGGTTAACACTTGATTTTAAAAAAGAAATATGCTGTAGTCAATTACTGATACTGCCAGAAATATTTGACAATGCATAGTAGTAGACAGTGCTCCTTACTGAGTTCTCTAATGGATGTTATTGAAAAGATTTATAATAACAATGTGTGGTGTAATAATGTTTTACAAGGATTAAAATTCAGTATAACACTTTGTATGTCTCTGGTGTTGGAGCTATTTAAACATGTAAGAAACATAAGCTGACTTCATTTTAGTAAGCAGAAAGAATCTGTGTAAACTCTTTTATTAAAGATAGCATAGGATGAATTCAGGAAAAAACAGCTTCATTCCTTAAACAGTTGATAATATTTGAAGATCAGATTTTAATTATTTCTTATTACTTGTTAAGCAAATTAGAAATTCTGAGTGGAAGAAAGAGAAGAAGAGCTAATGCATCTCATTTATATACTGCTTGTGTTTGTTTTACAGCAAGAAAAAAATAATTTCAGTCAATATCTGTTTTAATGAAATAATTGCCTTTTCAGTAATCTTGTATCAGTGATGCCTAGATAATCAGCTAAAAGTTCATCTTTTCACTGAAGGCTACCAAAATATTACAGTTTAGACAATGAACTGCAAATCTACTGAGATTGTATTTTTAGTGTTGCAGGTGCTGTTTCAAGCTCTGTTTCTTCTGCTGGCTAGTCTTATCTAAAACTAGAAACAAGACAGATAAGTGAAATTTTTTTCAGTGTGGTGATATTTTCAGAAAATTGATGAAGATGATACAAAAGCAACTTTGATTTAAAACAATTCTTTTGAGTCCCTTTTGGTTATTAGTGCTTTAGTTAACATGCTATAGTATTTTGGCTAAGATGAGTGAAATTTGCAGATCCAGAGAATGCACATGGACCATAGTAGGTGCAAGTTTGGTAAAATTCTTCGGAAATTACTCCAGGTATGCTACTTGAGATAAGCTAAGCATCTCATCTGTTTGAAAGCTTACATATATTGCTAGTCTATTTTAACTCAAGATCAGATATTTGATATAGATTTCCTTCCTCTGTTTCTTTAATTCCACTCTCTGTGTTTTGATTAGCATATTATTTTAGCTGATGCTCGTTTGGAACCAATCAAGAGTGCAGTATCACACTCCTGCTCTAAGTGAAAAATCACAAATTCAGGTGTAGGATCCAAATTTATCTCCTCTGCGTATTTAAAAATTTACTGCAAGTACTGTTTTCTGAGAATTTAAAATTCTTTATTAAAAATAGCACTTGATCCTTCTAAGGAACAGGCTTAAGCTTTGACACACAATGGTAAAATGAACAGCAATAAAAAAGCATAAACTTGCTCTCTCTGATCAAGAGTTTCTGATGTAACCTGCAGCTCATTTAACTCCAAATTCTAGAGGAAATTTACTTACTGTAAGTCATTGTATAGTGATGAGCTTTGAATCTCCATTGCAATGGAAAACCCCAGTGGCAAATAAAGAATCTTGTCTGAATGTGTCTTAATAACAGCTTATGGCTAGCTGTGCATAAAGGATGCCTGGCTACACCAACGTGGGTGTCTATGACAATTTGAGAGGCCAGGCTGTAGAACAGAACACATTCTGTGTCTGTAAGTAATGATCTTGTTTTTAACTGAAGCAGGTAAAGCTGAAGCAAATGGTATAAAAATGAATTATAACAAGGCATTGCTGTCATGTGGGCAAATGGCTACAGGAGTGTAAACTAATGTAATAAGGCAAGTGTATATTTGTACAAAACACCCTGGTCTGCTTCTTCCAAGCCTAAGAGTTTCAATCCAAATGACACTTCTTCATGGTACGGTGCCTGTCATGCATCCAGTCTTCCTGTGGCACAGTTAGTGCAGACATTACATCAAAGTGATCTCATAACAGGTTTCTAATCCATACCTGTGTGATGTGTGTGAGATCCTCTTGTCTACTGTTTTATACATTTGCCATTAAATGTGTCCCTTAAGTGATGTTTGTTGTGCTCTAGATGGCTGCTTGCTATTGCTGTGCTGAGAACAGATTAAAGTGATTAAATGTTACAGCACCAGAACCACTGCCACTGTTCTTGCTCTAGGTAAACATCCTTAAGAACAGCATAGCCAGGACTCTCAATAAATTAATTTATTATGTAGCTTTCCTAGCTGAGCTGAGCTGTGTTGTAGGACTGTGTATGTTTAATGGAAGATTAAAGTGTTATGTGATGCTGAGCTTTGGTTTAAAAGGCACATGCTGTACTATTGTACAATAAATCTACAGTTTTATTTAAAATGTAAAATGTGTGAGTAATTTGCAGGTTCATAATATGACCTCTTTGGCCATGCATGTCTGCAAAGTATGGCGTAAACATCCTCACTGGGTGCATATGCCAATTAATTTGCTTTTGAACAGAGAAAGGAGACCAGGATAGTGCTGATATCCCATTGAGAGCCATCCACAGCCCCTTAACTTTGTGCCAGAACATTCTCTTTTTGGAGTAAGTGTCTTTCTGAGCACTTGCCCCAAGGAGGCTTTCAAATCAAGTAAGGAATAGCAACAAGATGCTCTGTCTCCATGCAGGATTGTGGGGACAGGGCATTCACTTCTGCGTGTCTCTTTTACAGTATTTACAAATCTTTTTCCATATTGATCCTTAGGATTAGAAGGCACAGTGTGCAGTGTGTTTGCAAATCTGTGGTAGTGCACATTCCTTATAACTGCAGGGGTCAGGATTATAGAAAAATAGAAGTCACACAATCTGGATTGTGTTTCCCAGGTAGGTTGTGGTGTTCACAGTATGTGAGATTGTATATATGAATTCACATATAGCCTTGGCTAGTCCCGAACTGCTTATAACATAATTAAAGTATACATTAAAACTGAGATGATAGCTTAGAAAAACTCACTACCAAGTTTCTCTGAGTTTTTTTAATAGGCGTCTTAGGAACACTTAAAAACTAGGCCATGAAAGGAAGAGGTTTCAGAGAAGAAACTTTAGAGGAGCTTGAATGTAAAGTTAAAAGGTGCAATTCCAATCAGCTGATTTTCTCCTGCATCTGTGTTTAGTTTGTCTCGTGTCTGCGGAGGCTGTAGAATAGCAGCAGTTTAGTGCAGCCTCTCTGAGTGAGAGCAGCTCTCTAGAGCTTCCCAGTAAAATTGCTCCACTTGTGGAGTGCCTTGTTTCCTGCTTGTAGTTAGCTCTGGAAATGCAGGACTGAGAAATGCCACTGCAGTGCTTGCTTCCTGAATCTTGCAAAATACTTGTGCTGATCATCTCCTTGCAGGTATTTTATTTCCTGTGTATGTTTCTGTTTGTGTAGGGCTATGTCTGTTATGAATAATTTACTGCCTGTTAAACTGGTTCATAGGTTTGGTCATTGACACAGCCTTTCTTCCACTATTTCTGACTTAGGTAATTAAACCCAGAAAACAAAAACATTCAGGAGATTTTCTAAAATTCATGGCATTAAAAACCCCTAAAACAGTGGTTTTGTTTGCCTCCTGGCTTTGAGGGCTTCAAGTGAGCTTGCTTTAAGATTTTGTTTTTAAAGCCTGCTTTAGGGAGAGAAGTGGATGACAACTGAGAAGTTGATGTAATCCTTATGCATCCTGGGACCAAGCCTTTCAGCAGTATAACAAGTACTGGAATGAGCAGTATAAAAATGAGATACTTAGAAACAGCTGCCATTTGCTTTTATTAACTGTGATAATAGGAGTATATTAATTGAGTTAAATGGTCTCACAATCCTGATCTTTCTTCATCCCTCATTTTACCTCTCTGCCCCAGGCACACTGTTTCAGCAATGACTTAAACACGTCCGTGATTTGGCCTCGTTTGTCACAGTGCTATATTTTCCCTGAATTAATGGTTAATAACCCATGTTATTATATCTTGGTTCTTCTTTCATATTCAGTTAAGCCACTGCAGATTTTTGTAATCACACATCCCTGTGCACAGTGGAAATTGTAAAAGAGAGAAGCTGAAGAATTTGGCTCCTGCATTGGGAATTCAACACCTGGAATTGCACTGGAAGCAGTCTGGTGTTGTGAAATAAGTGGATTCTACAGACCTTTTTTCTAATTATTCTTTAGTAAAGGCTGAATAGGGTTATGTGGCTGTGGGATTCTAGGAGCACAGCATGTCCATGCCTTTAGTGTTAACGTAAAGTTACTCTGGAAAGATTTCTGTTGTTACCAGACCTTTAAGCCTACAATTTGAGTAGTCAGAACTGAATGCTGTCAAGGCTGCTCATTCTGCATCAGCAGTAGTTGTTTTCATCTTTTCTAGGAGAAAGATGCAAAATAATTAACAAGAAATGATGTCTACTTTCACAATGTGCAGGATTGGTTATGGAACTTAAGATTCATTGCAAGAGACAAAGTAGAAATCATGGAGATGGACCAGTTGTAACCTGCAGCTCACTTAAGCCTTTGAACTGCTGCTCAGTGAAAGATAGGAAGGTAAATCTGGTGCCATTTTTGTTACATTCATCCAATGAGAATGTGATCAGGGCCCTAGTTTAGAGACAAAATACAGAGCTAGATGAACATCTCACCTGCCAGTAGCATGGAAGCAGTAGAGGGGTCCACAGTGTTGCAAGATGATGCTTCAATGGGAGACTCCCAGTTTGTGAGCTTAGCAGAGCATCAGCTCTGCATGTGCTGTGGTGTGTGTGCTGCTATCCAAGGATGTAGAACCAATATCCATCCCCATATTCCAGCACCCCTTGCACCAAAGGTAAATTAAACACATTTCAGAAACTACAGACAGCACTCAAGAGAGGACTCAGCTGCCAAGAAAGTACAAAATTACAGTCTGACTTCCCTCCCTTCAGCTCACTAAATATCAACTCATGTGGCTTTTCTTGGCTGCTTCAAGTTCTCTCACAGGGTGTGTCAAAAACTAGCCCAGCCTGAGAAGCTCAAGGATCATTTGTGCCAAGACCCATCAGGAGTGGATTACAGGCCTTTCTGGTGTCTACAAAGATCCCAAACTTGCACTTAGAATTACAAAATCACAGAATGGTTTGTGTTGGAAGGACCTCAAAGATCGTGTAATTCCAGCCCCTCTGCGATGGGTAGGGAACCTTCCACTAGACCAGGTTGCTCCAAGCCACATCCAGCCTGGCTTTGAACACTTGCAGGGGTGGGGCATTCAGAACTTCCTGTCTACTGTCCACACCATTATTGGCACAACTGTGAATTTATTGGAGTGCTGCAGCTTCCTGTTCAGGCATGAGGGTCTCCAGAATAGGGACCCCACCAGGAGCTTGCTTTTGGCCTGCATGTTTGGGTCTCTTTCAGCAGAACACAGCTGCTGCGCTTTCCTGGTGGTGTAGAAGGGGATGAGCTGGCCTGTTCCTGTGATTCCACACCAGAGTGTGGGAGGCACATACTAAGACTTGGAAGCTGGGAATTGTTCCTGGATTCCATAGGTTAGACATGATCGAGACGTGGACTCTGAGAAGTGACTGACGAAACTAAAATCTGAAAAGGAATATCAGCAAATGTCAAACCACCTACTTTTCCCATCAGCTTCAGGTAATATGTTTGAAGGTTTATCATGTTACTCATATTTATCAGTGTATATGCATATATCAGCATATTTACTTTGTTTCCTGTAGGGGAGGGAATGCTTTTCAGTTTAAAGAAGTTTTTGGATAAAAATACAGAAGCAGCTTTGGGAGCAGGAGCACACTGAAAAACAACTGGCTTGTGCTGCACAGCATTTATTATTAATGTGTGGGAAAGGAGGGCATTCACTCCGGTCCCAGTGCTACTAGGTTTCAATAGACATAAATAAAAGTTTTGGAAGTCTGCTTTTGCACACATTTAATGCATAAAAACTCAAGGCCCAGAAAGGTCTTACTGCAAAAAAAGGCAGTACTGCAAAGTTTATCTTTTGGATTCACTGTGTGCATACGTACATAAGCCTGTGTGGGAGCAAGGGAGCAGGGCAAGAATGCACGTCATCTTCCCTGGGCTATTTTAGTAATTTAACTGCCCAGAAATCCTTAAAGGCACCTACTCTGTTTGCCATAAAGGACATGCAGGCTCCTAGTTTTATGAATCATGTCTAAATTAGACTCCTACGGCAGGCAAGCGAACCCCAGGCTCACCCTTGTGTTAGAGGCTGGGTGCTGCCAGAGGGCAAAGAAGATTCCTCTGGCTGGGGAGAGCCAGGCAGCCACCTCAAAAAGGGGCATCAGAAGGCTGGGATCCAGCTGGTGCTTACAGGAGTGTTTTAAAATATGTGTCACACAGCTCTGCTGTAGCTATGCCCGTGTCAAACCACGTGGCTGCCCTGCATTGCCTCTGAGGCACCAGGTGCCTGTTGTGCACTGTGCTGAAGCCTGTAGAGATGAATCTTTTGCTGCACTTCTACCTAAAAACCCTACCAGCTGTCTTAGCAGGGCTTTTGTAAAGGAAACTTCTAAAAGGACTCCTTTCCTATGCCTTCTTCTGGAAACTTAAAGACTAAATGAAAAGAAACCTTAGTTATACAAGGACATGATAAATGCCCTTCCAAATAAATACAGACCCCGTCTTCAGCTTTCTGTTTGCACGGATGTCTGACAGGACTCAACATCAGATGCTTGTTAACATATGTGGTAACATGCAAGATGTTAAACATCTGCAAAATCTTCTGATCATTTTTGTAATGTCTGAAAAGTTAGACATAGCTTGCAGGGAATTTCCACTGAAAAGAGACAAAATTTGGAGGACATCCCAAGTTAAGTCATTCAATATTTGTTTGCCAGTGCACTGGATGGTATTATAAGATGCCAAGATAAATTCAAATTAACATGAAAAATATGCAGTTATATTGGTTGTGGGTTTACATAAGTTGCTGGTGCATTATGTTAAGAATTCTCAGATAAATAGTTGCCAGGAAAACAAACGTCAAATGAAAATAATAGTAATTATATATAATAGACTTGAACTAGTGGTACAGAAGAATGAAATTTTTATTCAGTGAAATTTTTAGTTGCCAGGAAAACAAACTTCAAATGAAAATAATAGTAATTATATATAATAGACTTGAACTAGTGGTACAGAAGAATGAAATTTTTATTCAGTGAAATTTTTAGTTGCCAGGAAAACAAACTTCAAATGAAAATAATAGTAATTATATATAATAGACTTGAACTAGTGGTACAGAAGAATGAAATTTTTATTCAGTGAAATTTTTCTTCAACAAAGCACTTAAACATGGAGATGTATTCACAGATTGTTTCCAAAGTAATTTATCTCAAACCATTTATTTAAATTTTAAGAAAATTAGACCCAAGATAAAAATAGAAAACACTATGAATTTCAAAATAAAAATTCAATGAATACAAAATTAAAAAAAAAATAGAAAAATATTGCAATGAATATTTCTGTACCAAAATAATTCATTTATGATAAAACTTCCTATATGCCTTAGGTGCCTTTGGAAACTGTGGGTTGAAAAATAATTTTTAAAAAGGGCCATTGAAAGGTAAATAATACAATTTTGAAAAACATACATTTTGCTTCAAGTAGATTCTTTCATTTATAAAAATGAAAATTCAGATTTTTGATATTTTTATAGTATAATTTTTACATTGAAAAGCATTTTTACTAGTTTCACAATTTCCATTAATGTAGCCACATAATTGAAACCATAGTCTAGCAAAGAAGACTGAACAAGATCAAATAGTTGGCAGCTAAAACTAGGCAAACTGAGAAGCAGAACTAATGTTCAGTATTTTCTCAGTGAGGCTAATTTACCTTTGAGATAGTTCATGTAGCTGAGCAGTAGATTTTTCATCACAATAATTTTTTTTGAAGTAAGGCTGTTGTCCTTTTTAAACACTGTTTAAATGCTTTTGTGTTCCTTGGCTGCTTTATTCTTTGTGCGGTACGCTCTTTCAGTTGATTGTTCCACCTGGTTTAATTGTTTCCTGAGACTTTAGATAATCACACATCCCTTTGAGCTTCTGCGTCATTAATTTAAGAGAATTTTTGGATTCACTAATTACAGGGTTCTGAAAATTCAGGCCTGGACTCTGTGGGCAGTGTCTGTATGCTGTTAAAAATATCTCGATATTGATTTTTTGTGTTTGCTTTTGAGTTACTTCCCTTTCTGTCTGTGATCTGAATGAAGCTGAGTGAGATTTTTTTAGCTTTGATTCTGAACTGAATTTTCAAACACAACAGAACCTTCTGAAGTGTTACAGAAATGTGTTTGATTTTCATATCAATCAAAATGCTGTACAGGGCTTTCTCTCCTCCTTCAGTCTTACATGTTTCTCATTTTTCTTGGAATTGCACTATTCCTAGAGTTTACTAATTAAAGACTGGCTTGCTTGAATGATATTTTTAATGTTAGCAGCTTCACTCCCATAATATCCAAGAAAGTATTTTGTATTGCAAATCTGCATTCCTCAGAAACACATCTACTTCCATGGGGAGGGATGAGATGTCAAAGCCATACATTTTTTCTTTCCCACTTTGGTAATCTGTAATTTTTCTTTCTCCACATTCTCATTTTTTCACTCTAAGACCTACCCTCTCCCCCAAGATGGATGCTAAAATACTTGTAAGACCTGGGCACTGCAAAAGGTGCTGGTTTCCAAGTCAGTAAATAAGAAAGAGGTTAAATACAATGAAATCTATTACATAAAAGGTGAAACTAAGCTACTGCTGGTAATAGAAAGTCAGAGAGTCACAGAGCATGCACAGGCTTTATCATTTCTGTTGAACAACATCCTTATTCTGGGCTTTTAGGCAGAAATTGTTGAAGGCAATGAGTTCATGTTCTACCAGATTTTCACTCAGAAATTATTCTTCTTGAAGATGAGGCTAGAAAGTTGTAATCATTGAATGTAGATCAGTTCCTCATATTGTTAATTCTCTTATATTAGACCAAACTATTCCATGACAACTTACAATTTCGTTCAGACAAATGGCTGCTTAGGTGGATACTGTACAAACCATGAAAAAGCACTCACAAAAGGGAAACAAAGACTTTTCAAGGAGTGCAAGGCCCAGCTCTTTCTTGGCATACTACAGTCAACTGTAGTTGATTCTCATGGATTTATCAATATCTCATTTTCCCTTGCAAGGCATATTTTTCCTCCAAGAGAGGATGACCCATGAATGTCTTTGCTTGACCTATCCTAATCCCCACCACAACAATTTCAATAGTTAATAAAATTACTCTTCCAAATAGTTGGAACTGCTGCTTTATTATTTTATAGTCTTGGATTACAACCTAGATAGTCTTAATCTTAGAATCAAAACCATGCTTGGTAGTGAGAGGAAATATCAGGATAAGCTTCATTAGCTGTAGGCGAGCAGCTAAGAACGCAAACATCCAGGAGCACGTCCAGTGAAACTTTCTTGCCTGCAGCTGGAGCTGAGAACTGGAAGACTGTGTGTTTTTGGAGACACTGAATGTACAGTGAGGGAAAATAACAAAGTCACACCACACTTTATATTTTAAGCCACATAATTTTGTGTCCCTTCTCTGGACACAATTATACTGTGGATATTCAGACTTGACTAGATAATAGGTGGGGAGGAGGGACAACTTAAAAAAGGGATTCTGTTTGATTTACTCTTCCTTACACTTCTCTGTCATCAACTAACACTCCTTAGCAATATTTCCTCTAATATCAGAGCCACAATTCTGTTACTTAGATTATGCCAATCTCAAGCATATATTTTCATTTGATGTTTTCCAGACATTTCTTCTAGAAATTATGTTGAAACCTTGAAACTTGATTATATATTGTAACTTTGGGATGAGGCTGAAGGTTTGCAATGGCCAAAAGTGGCACTGCTGTGGGGGTGGTAGCAGAGATGTACCAGTATGTACCAGCTGTAAATCTGTGTTCTGTGCAGCCAAGAAGGAACTTGCTGGAATGTTTTGAAGCAGTAGTTCACATTCATTTTGCTTATACCAAAAGTATAAATTCTACCTCTGTGTAATGTATATGCCCATAATGGTTTGTTTACAATGAGGTTATGAAGAGACACAAAGGGAAATAGCCATGTGGAGATGATAGGCCTTACCCATACAATCTTTCAGCTCTCATCTGTGTTCAAGCTTAAGGAATGCATCTCAATTATTTTCATGTCATACTTTTCCAAAGAATGTTTTCCCTTCAGAAAGCTGCTGATCAAAATAACCCAAAGATAAAAATCAAATTGTGCAAACATTTCCTGCCACAGCTTCTTTTTTCCCCCGATGTCTTTAATATTTGAAAACCTTGCTTTGAAAAACTAAAAAATAAATAAACAAAAGCTACAAAACCTCTTGGAACTTGGATTATAAATATGTGGAATATCTAATCATAAAATTAAGAACCATGTAAATCCCTAAATCCCTTTTAATTATTACTTGATGACAAAAACTAAAAGAGAATCTGAATATCTATGCTATTATGTTTCCATCTTGAAATTCTGTGAAGGGAGGAATAGGTTGTGTCTCAAACTATTCCTCCTGCTGGGCAGCATCCTGTGCCAGAGAGATGGGACAAATACAACTGAATGAGATGATTCTCCTCCGAATCACCCTAATGTAATATTTTGCAAGTCATCAAATCCAGGTATTTAAGCACCAGTTTGGCCCTTATCCTAGGTCTCCCTAGAGAGGATGAGAGACTAAATATGTGCTGAACTGACTGTGTACCTCCCAGTGTGATTAAAAAGAGATAACTGCCAGAGTCCATTTTCCACTCTGGTTTTAAAACTATTGAATTCAGTAGAATCACTCTGGATTAGAAATGTCATCCTTGGGAGTAGAAAATGACCTTGTGTCCCTTTTCTTTCCACCACAAAGATCCTCTTTCCAGCTTTCCCATGTTGAGCAAGGACAGATTGGCACGTGCTACTACTGCACATTTCCCTCCCAATTACCCACTTCCTCTCCTCTGTGCATTTTTGGAACAATGTGTCATGTTCTGAAACCTCACATACCTGAAACATTTGGAAACACTGAGTTCTGGACACATCTGGTTATTAGATTTGAGATGGCTGCCCCTTCTGTGAATAAAACCCTCACAACTGCCATAGGAAATTCCATTACATTTTTCCCCTCTATGTTAAATTTTTGCCTTTAATATTTTACTGCTTCGTTTATTATTAAATAATTTTTATAGTAACCATGAAAAATACTACAGAGGCTTAAATGAAAAATGTTTTTTTTAGGATAGGGATGTAAAGTCCTCTTCCAGGTGAAAACATACATCCTTCACAGCTAAATTCAGTGGTAGAGTTTGCCATCCACTGTGGTGAATGCTCAGTGACAGGTTATGGCCTTTGGGAAACAGATCTGTAGATGGATAGAAATAATGCTTTTCTATATACTTTTACTGTGAAAATTTGTGTGTGGTCATGTGATAAGCAAATACATTCTTGTAAAGTTATAGTGTGAGCAGCTTGAGAAAGAAGGGCTCTTAGTACAAACTTCATCCTCTCTTAGGAATTAGTAGAACAGTGTCTTTAGGAATGTCTTGACTCTTCTCTACTTGCTTAGAATAACATTTTTCCCATGCTATCAGAGTGTAAATGAGAGGCTGGCTGCTAATTTAAATGCTGAGTGGCCTTGCTAGAGCTGGCAAACAAATTGAGGCTCATCAATTGTATGCCATTGATTTCTCTGTGTTATTAGGCTTCTATCAAGAGGAGTTTTTTCTCCTCTAAATTTTAAACATCACACTATTTTTACGTCAGACAAAACAACCCCAACCAGCTCATTAAGAGTTATTAGAAAATGATCAAGCATCCACTTATATATAATTTCTTATGCTCATAGTATTTTTTCTTCAGTTAACAAAAATTTACTTTGGTTTTTGAAAAAAAAAGGCAGATACTACAACTTGTTATAAAAATAATTACCTTCTTTTTACATCTTGCTCTCTGGAGAAAATCTGTTTATTTTATTAACTCATTATGTAGTAAGCTGGTGATCAAGTATTAATTTGTAAGTGTTTTTATTTCTGGCAAATGGATGAGGAACTAAACTCCAGTTACAGCAATGGCAGCTTTTACTAACTATAAGCCAAAAGGCTGAGGATATGTCTGAACTAACTTGGATGATGCTGTACCTGCCTATGACAAGTTGTAAATTTAGAGCTGAAATAAATTTAAGGATAGCAATAGAATGAGGAAAACAGCCCACAGGAGGGGATGGAAGAGGTATACTAAAATTTTTCACTATTTTTGTATCTACAGGTTATTACAGACTTTAATATTAAAGACTTAAGTGAGTTGCTGTCCTACTGAAGAGAATGGAAATATTTACATGGTTGGTGATTGTACAGTATCAGTATCTCATTGCATTAGTGTTCAACATATTTAGAAAAAAAAAAGAAATTATTATCACTCTGGAAGTGTATTTACACTTGCTACCTTTTCTCATGGCCTAATGCCCAACAGCTGCATTAACAAGACACATTATCAAACCTAATTGTCCATCACCACCCTCCTTGCTGGAAGGAACCAATGTGCTGATGGAGCCAATGCAGTGTTACATTTAAAGGGCATTGGTTAGCTTAAACACTGGGGTTTTGCTAACTTGACTCTTTTAGACTGAAATTAATTAGCATGCTTCCCCAACCTCCACCCCTTGGGCCAGCTGCTTATAGGCTGCATGTGTGTTCACATCCTGAAGCACAGTGTAAGTAATATATGTGGGTCAATAACAAACAAACACAGAATTTGATAAATGATATGTTTTGAAGTGTGATTATAGAAACAACAAATATAAATGGATAACACAGTGGCTAAAAATAAAAAAAGGCTACAGTGTATTAAATGCA
Organism: Anthoscopus minutus; assembly: GCA_013399455.1. NCBI lineage: Eukaryota > Metazoa > Chordata > Aves > Passeriformes > Paridae > Anthoscopus > Anthoscopus minutus. The sequence continues at coordinate 13,743 of VWYI01024684.1, forward strand.
TTTTTTTGTTATTATACCTAGTGCAAAGTATCATATGACCAGTAAAGCCAGAAAATGCGTTAACAAGGAGAACCAGTAATTTAAGCCCCAACAGCTAGCAAAAAAGAAGGTAATATCTGGTTTATTTAGGCATAAATTATTATGCATTAAAATATCCTTATTTGTGCATAAAATTAGGCCCTTGCTATATTGTTAAAATGGCAAGACACTGAAAAAATCCAGCTGTAGCCAATTCTTGTATAACTTGATATTTGTAACTGGAATTGGGGCTTAGAGGAGCTTCCTCAATTCCATAATGTGGAAGATGAATTTTGACAGCAGAGTCCACTTCCTTTCCTGGTAATAGTAAGGATTTTTTCCTGTTCTTTCTTTCCAGTGAAGAGCCTGTTTCTCTCTCAGGTGCACTGGCAGATGGGGTGAGTGTGAAACCATTTTTTCTTGCTTTTGCACTCAGCATTCACTGCAGCACTGCTAGCCAAGGAAGGAATGGGTGGAAGGTGAGAGTGCTCAGTGACAGAGTGGCCTCCTGGAGAACCTGGTGGCCAGGGCTTCTCATGTTCTATGCCAGAGCATTGTGTTCCTTTGCAGCTTTCTCTGTTTTATAAGCTAACCTTTGTATTCTGGACCTGACTCAGTTTGTGTCTCCAAAGATCTCTTCCAGAAAAGATAAATCTTACTGTAAGTGCTGGGGATATGTGCTTCAGAGGTCTAGGTCTGGGTGTAAAAGCTCAGATTGTTAAACTGGATTGAGGCTGGAGTGTTCAAAGTGGTGGGGCATTGCTCAGCACTCAGTTACAAGACTTCAAGTTAGCCAAGTTCCACTTCTACAAGTGGATTAATCTCTCCTATATCATAAAGAGAGTGCCTCACTCATTTGGTCTTAAGTGGAGCTTGATAACCATAATTCAATTTTTTAAGCTGACTATTAAACTGATTTTCCTGAATAGTCTAAAAATTGTCTCAATACATTTGCTATGTACATAGAACAAGCTGGTTGAAATTAGTAGTCAAAAAGAAATGGAAAAACCCATAGCGTTTAAATTGGATCTTTTTCTGTGTTTTAGAATTTGCAAGCCTGATCTCTGCAGCTCTTAATAAAATTCTGTACTGTACTTTGGTAGGTTATCTCTTCACAGGCAAAAAGCCAGGTGGTATTCTTTTCCAGTGACCAGAAAGCTTGATTATTTTGTGGTGGAGCTTCTACACAACATGGTGTTGCCTTCATGCAACACGTGTGCCTCCAGCAATGTTCACAGCAGGGGAATTCAGCGACCATTACCAAGTAATTTAGGGCAGGATAGTGCTCAAAGGTGGGATATGTAGCTGCTAAAAGCTCACACAGAGTGGTGAGCTGTGGGAAACACCGGTCTCCCAAACTTTCTCTTAGAACAGGATTGGGAAACTGCCTGGAGCAGTGTGGCTTGGGGCACATGGTAGGAGCGCCCTGCCACCACGATATGGAACAGCTCTCTGCCTGCACAAAGTGGACTCTGCCTCCCTGCCATCCAAGGACTTGTCAGTGCGGTTTAGCCACTGTCCTTGTCTCGACAACCGTGTAATTAGTTACTGAAAGTGGCATCAGAAAGAGTGGGATTGTTCCCCTCTCCTCCACCCAGCACTGCTCCAGAGAGGGGTGGTTGTGTTGCTGTCGGAGATGAGAGTCCGAATCTTCTCCAGGGGAGGACCATTGAATCCTAATCACCTGTTGCTGCATGACAGCAGTAAAAATTCCTAAAGCTTTCAGTGGATGTACCTGCCAAAGACACTGATAGTGAGCAAGTGGTTGCTTCTGGAATAACGCTTTTTTAATGGTGCTGAATCCCTCCTTAACACCAGTGACAGGTTTCTTGGGATTGAGCAGCCTGGAGGAAACCTGTTCTACTTCGAAAGCCAACTAGGGGGGAAATTCGGGTTCTTTATGTGATACAAACCCTGGGAAACAGAATTACGATATATACTGCATACACTAGATGGCAATGTAATACCTGCAATAAAGAGGTTACTCCCAAATTCAATAAAAAGTGCTTTCAGGTTGGTATTACGAGCTCTTTCAAAGTAATAGCTTTACCTTAACTCTTTTTCAGTGAGCAGATGTTCTAACAAGGGGCAAAACACAGGAGCAATTCAGATCGGTAAAGGACCACTGAATTAGTGTCTTGCTTCTTCTCGTTTGTTTAATAATTTTCAGAAAAGTGTACTTATTTGTCGCAGAGCTTAATAATTGTTTCAGACTGTAAACTCTGTTAGTATGTAGCTTGACCTTTGTTAGGTTGTGCATCTCTTATCCCTGTTTGACCCTAACTCAAATAGCTTTGAAACATCCTTCCCGTATATTCCCTCTAGAATACTTTAGATGTTGCAGATGTTCTCTTTTCATTTCCTCTTTTTTTGTCCGATGAGCAAAAGCCTGTGTAATAGCTTGATAATGTTTCTGCGACATAAGGAAGCTGTGTTGCAAGTATAACTCAGGTTCACCTCTTTCTCAGACTTTGCTGTGCCTTTCTGGATTCAGCCCACGTGTGGATAAAGCTGTGATAGTATTTGATCTAACATATACTGTACTTTAGCTTTTTATATATTTAGGTGATTGCCTCATTCATTTAGAACCAGTGCTGAATATTCAGTAAGGCTTTGTACTATAGTGAGAAGCTTTTTCTCAACTGTTTTGTGTAGTTTTTTGTTTGTTTGGTGGGGTGGTTGTTTGGTATTTTTTTTTAATTTTTACTATTTATTTGTTTCATATACTATTTAAATCAAATTTAAGGGAGATCTGCTCTTCTGATTTTAGTTCATTTTTTTGCACTGCTGTAATTGAGAATAAAATAGGGAAATTGCATTGCAGCTTTTGAATAAGAAGTTAATATTGCAATTTTTACATATTGACCTTTTAATCCAAATTTAGATTCAATTCACCCCCTTTGCAGCTAGTTTTGTTGTGCAATCATATTAAATGCTTCTTAGGGAAATTCTTGATGTTGTTTTGAGTCAATGAAAGGTTAGTGGGATACTCCAGGTGGTTTTCTTCAGTATTTGTGGTGTCTGTGCCTGAAGAGCAGCAGTAACAGAAGGCAACCATTAGTAATCCCACATGACCCTCAAGAATCCATGTCAAATATCCCAAATAGCTGCTCAATTTTGTTTTTCAGGTTTTCATTTTCTATCTCCCAATTAATTCTTCTAGTATTCCCCCACTCCCCCAGAACAGTCCCTCTTTCTCTCTGCTTATTATTTCCATCCTACCCACCCATCTGCTTTTTTCAGTTACTTTTCCTTCCTCCTGTCTCACCCTACAGAATGTATAGGGAGCAGGAACTTGCATATATACTAGCTTAAAGGGAATTAACAGAAATATTTAGATTTTTTTTTTTAAATCCTGTGATGGCTTTGTTTGGTATTACTGTTTCCTTATACCTGTGCTTTGACCCCGTCACACATTCAATTGGTTGGTTGTTTTCTCAACAGAGCAGATGAATATAAACATCCACATTAAAATACAGAAATGTACAACACTGCATTTCATATATGACTAGTTGTTGTCTTGTATATATCCTGACTCTACCTGTCACACCATCATACAATGGCTTGGCTTGTAAGTGCCTTAAAGATCATCTAGTTCCACTCCCCCTGCCATGGACAGAGGCATCTTCCACTGGAACAGTTGCTTAAATCCACATCCAATGGCCTTGAACGCTTCCAAGGAT
>VWYI01024698.1:0-11575 GCA_013399455.1 Anthoscopus minutus
AGGCAACAAGTCAGACAGATCTGGAAAACTGGGTTACTGCCATACATTCAGCCTGTGCTTCCCTCTTTGCAAAGAAGCTTGGGAAAGAGGACACCATCAGGCTGCTGAAAAATCAGACCAAGAGTCTCTTCCAGAAGATTGACATGGATGGCAAAATGAAAAAGATGGCAGAGTTGCAGCTCTCAATTGTTAGCGATCCAAAAAACAGAAAAGCCATAGAAAATCAGGTACTGGAAACATATTTTTTTTTTTTTAATGAGACCATATTTACCATTACTTCTTGCTTTGGTCTCTATTTGTGTTTTCTAGGCCCAAGAGTAATTGTCTTGGGCATAGCTGGCACTTTGGTTGTAATTATTGCCAGGTTTCTACAGCAATCCAGAGCAGCCCAGGAGGCAGGCTCCTCAAAGATGTGCATCAGACTGTTCTGTTTTATGAGCATAAAGCTATTTCTTGTCTCTTCTGTGAAAATTAATTAATTTTCACTGGTTTATGTTAATAATATCTAGCTGTTGTATCGTATACCACAGATTATACAGTATGTCCTGTGCATAATTTATTATTTTATTTCAGAACAGATTGAAGAGTAGGTACTTGGCAGTATTGTTCTGCACCTTCAGACAGCACATGAAGAATACTTAGTTCCTCCTCCAACTTTATTCCTGTAGCAGCAGACAAAACCATGTGCTTCTAGTGGAAATTTAGCCATGACTAATGATCACCTGATTGTCTCTGTGGTGGTGAGCAAACATGAAGCTCTCAGTTCTAGCATGTGGACAAGGAAACTTCAGGGATACCTTATGGAAGTACATCTTGCAGTGTTGATGTCTTGCCTATGCCCCCAGTTTTGCAGGTAGTAATAGGCAAAAGATGTCTTAATTATTTAGACATGCTTAGTGTTCAGCCAATGACCTCACAACCATGGCCTCTTGTGCACTAAACTTGTCTAGCAGTTTTGCCTAAATAAGTCTGTGGACTGAGGCTGCTGTATCTTTAGTTTTATTAGGCCATTTACAGAAGACTTCTGCTAATTTGAAATGATTGACTGGTCTTTGAGAGCCCATCCCTTCCTGCCTTTCCAGTCAGAGTTACTATTCCTCTGTCAATACTTCATGCTGCATATTATGGCCCCTTCAGTAGCAAATGAAGTTTATTTCCTTTGAACCAATACAGCATGATTATTTTTCTTTGGTTAGCAAAACATTTGTAGTTTCAGGATTTGATACTTATAATATTTAAAATCCTTACTCTGCTGCCTTGGACTTGATGAAGAGCAGACTGACTGGTACTGACTTCACTTCCAAGCTCTTGTGGCACTGTTGACTCTGAAGCTATATGAGCAGAATTCAAATAACATGCAGGTTTGTGTAAGGATTTGTGGTGCAGATGGTCATAAGCCCTTTGAATGCTCACATGTTCATAATTTATTTCCTGGTCACTTTATTTCGAGGTTCAGAGCTGAGTGAGGTAAATGGAGGAGGAAAAATGTTAAGCATCCTTTTATTGCGATAGGCTTTGAGACCTAGAAGAACATACAGATTTCTATAGATGTCTACGGCTTGTAACATGTGATGCACTGAGGAAAAATCCTGATGTAAATTAACTTAATTTATCCCTCCCTCATCAGATGTTCCTGTCAGTAATTCATTTAGAGTCAGCTGAAAATTATTAATGATCCATCTTAATATCTGCTAATTAGATGTTCTGTCCTTGACCATTGGCACAAAGAATGAAATGGATCATTGCAAACATCTAGTAGTTAGCAAAGAATAAATTTGTAGCAAGAATTTTCTCCATTCTTGATCTCTTTGATCACTTTAAAATCTCTCCTTACAACTGCCTAAAGTTTGCCGGCAAAGTCACTTCAAAATCAAGAGATAACTCAGTTGCCTAATTTTCTAATTTGTTGTCTCAGATTGGCTTTTGCAAAGAAAAAGGAAAATCTTTATGCAATTAGTAACTGAGAATTCTTAGCATACTTAGTCAGTTAATGATTTTGAGAAAGCATTCTTCCTGAGGGAATAGTTTGCATATATGTTGCTGTAGTTGTTTAGTAACTGTGATTGTTTAGTTCTCTTTTGCCTATTTTGAGAAACTAGAGAATATAAATTCTCTATAAATATACTTTGAGAAACAAGAGAATATAAATTCTGGTTTTGGTTTTGTGTAAATTTGACAGTGTTTCAGTCATGTGGCAGATACTATTCCTCCATGCTGAAGTACGTGGTATTGCCAATACTGTATTTCTTAAGCATGCCATGCATCCTGTGCTGGAAATCTTCACTGGTGATTTCTTTTGGGAATCCAGCGGAATCAGTGTGATTGACTTCAGAAGGACTGTGGTGGTTTTTTTATGTAGAAAGAACTTATTTTCACTGGGGAATTATCTTGGAAACTGATTTCTATAGCCTTTCTCCTTTTCCTTCCTCTTCCTCAGAAAAGCAACCACCAAATGTCATCTTGCTCTTTTTTTTTCACTCCTGTATTGACTTAAAACCAATACTTCTCTGCTGAAGACTTAATAATTCTCAGGGCTTTAAAGGCAAGCAAAACCTTTTTTTGTTTCTCTATTAACACCACCTGAAAGATTTCCTTTAATAAGGAAATGTGCACTTCTAAAGTTGCTATAGGTATTTTGATATACTTACATGCTTCTTTTTGGTGTCCAGCACATGGACTAGAGAAACTCATCTGATACTATCTGGTAAACTCTGTGAATTTGAAGACAATCAATTGATAAAACCAGTGCTAAACAGAAGTGCAAACAAACAAACAATAACAAAGACAAAAAAAATTCTAGAGAAATTAGTTTTATAGGCTTGACGTTATTAAGCTGGTTGGGAAATGTTTTCAGTCTTGCAGCTTATATGAGGGATTCTCTCTATCTGGTCTTACTGACATAATAATAACAACAACAACAACAACAACAACAACAATAATAATAATAATAATAGACTTTGTAAATGTTTAAGAGAAAATTGTAGCCCATCACAAAGCAATTGGTAATGCTGGTCAGTTTAGAAGAGATCAGTGAAGCATCAGCAAGATGGCAGTGTAGCTGGAAATCTCAAGTCTGCATATGCTACCTATAGCCATGCACGTTTTTATTACTTTGTGAAATAAATACATTGTGTGTGATGGTATTCTCCCAGCATGTAACTTCTCCCCTCAAATGAAGAGAATTAGGACAACAGGTAGCAAGTTTGAAAATCTCCTGATGCCAAGATGAATTTCAAAGCCTTTCTTTAAAAAATGTTTCGTTTTCCCAGATGTTTAAACTGCTAGGGAAACCATAGTGTTTGCTGGAAATACAGAGCCCTGTTAGTGAAAGGGATTATTAGCATCGATTCAGAGCTCTTTTAACAAAATATCTGCCTGCAGAACTGGTTTTAATGGGGTGGAAAATTTATCTTGCAAGAGAGGGCACTGCAGCCCTGTGTGTAATTGTTTATGTACTTGGTACATAAGTCTATCCTGATGTCTCACTTTAGAACAATAGTATGATTAATAGTTGCTTGAAAGCATTATGGAGTTTTGTCTTCAAATTTTAATATATTGGTATAATCATGTTTTCCAAGCTATTCAGAGATTTCTGATGTGATTCATATTTTCTCTGCATATAATTCTTAACTTTTCAGAGGGTTAGGAACATGTGTATTTACTTGCAGGCACTGGAATGGTGAAGTATTAGTGAGAAGAACAGGCATGTGCTTGGAGATACTTCTTTTGTAAGTTTTCATATGTGTCCTCCACCTAAAAGTAATTTGTCTGTTGCCATTAAAATATAAAATATCAGTAAAATGGTGGTCTGTTTATTCAGGGTAGTCATTAAATCCATTAGTACATTTCTTTCTTCCTTTCCCTATAGTGGTCTTCAGCTTTTTACAAAGAGCATAACTTCATTTCTTTGTTTTCAAAATTTACTTGACTCTTTCTCTTTTCTTTCACATTTGAAGGATGATTGGAATAGGTCTGGGAATTTATTCTTCAGCCTTCACAAAGCTCAAATTTCACATCTTAACTTTCTATAAAGCATCTGATGAAATATTTTCTGATGTTGAGATCCAAATTCTCAACAACACTCAAAGACAGTCTTTTCAGAGAACTTTGTTAACACATGCTATCATTGCTGTGGGAAAATTCAACTGGAATCTCAATATATAGTAAATTTTCATACTTCTATATCCTCTTAAACTAAAAAACAAGGCAAAACAAAAACCATTATCCAAGCTTCTTAGAACAGATTTTCAGTTTGTGTGGTCTTTGGAACTGTCTAAAGCAAAGCTCTGCTTTCTGAGAGGCTGGTTCAATTTCTTTCCAGGTGCTACTCTTCAGTAAGGATTCTCCTTCCCTACCTCATTAGCAAAGTACTTCTCTTTAGCAGTAGTAGACTAAGACTGAAGTGAATAGGCAGACATTTAGGGAAGTTGATCTCCATTCCCTCTGCACTGTTGCTGTTTTACAGATGGAAGAATTTCCCTCTTTGTCTTGCAAAGATGTAGCATAAAGTAATGAAAAATGAATGTGGGGTNGAAAGGGCTGGTGGTCTGGGTTTTGGGGAGGGGAAGCTGGATAATAAAATTCAGTGGCTTCCTTACTTACATCCCTAGCTATAGACATGTATGTGGTACCACCAGATTCCATCAGATTTTCAACAAGATACGAATTGGGTACATGTGTCCACTTTTGTATTATCAGTGGTATTACCCATGTCTATTTTGGTTAAAAATTATGAAAATTCTGTTCTTCCAATGCAACCCAAAAGATGGCATTTATTGTAAAAAACCTCTATTGTCTTGTTATTTCAGGAAGATTTCTTAACCTTTTTTAAGTCACCATGCAGATGAAGAATAAAGTGTTGCTAATTGCACATGAGTGTTGTTGTACTCTATTACAATGCCTTCTTTATTTCTTTAAACTAGAAGCTATGATAGCATCTCAGCAGTGTTTTTTAAAGTAATGGAATTTCTGGAAGAGTGATGTTTTTGCTTCTTTGAGTTCTCTTTAGGAAGTAATGACAATAAAAATCTGTTCCCTGTCCCCAGAAACCAAGTGACTCATTTTTCCAGATGGATACAATATGAATTGTGTCTGAGAACCAGGGACTGGAATGCAAAGAGTTTGGTGTTGTTTGTAATGTGGTTGAAAAGCTATACATATAAAACAGCAGCAGAAATTTCTTCTCAGTCCACAGAGTTCCCTACATCAGCCTGCAGAGACACTTTCCATCTGAAAATAAGATATTGTGTAGGGAGAAATTGAGAATTTTTATTGCTATAGATACTGAATTGTGTCAGCAAGGCCCTTATGCTTCTGTGTGGTATAATAACTACTAGCAAATAAAATCAATTTTGAGGGCTTAAGTATTGAGAGAAAGCCCTCCTTCCTGTGCATCTTTTCTTTTGTCCTCCTTTGAATAGGTGCCAAGTGAAAAGTTGATGTTTTGTTATCAGATGAGCTGTCCAGGAAGCTTTTTCCATCCTTCTTCTAGGTCCTTGAGGTAGTGTTACATTGAGTTGATGTGGTGTCATTTCTCTCCCGTCTTTACACTATTCACACACTGGCTTAGGTTTTGTTATACTGAGGTCTTTTTTGCTTTGTACACAACACGTGTTTGCAAATGAGACAGTTCTTCCTCAGCCTCCAAAAGGTACTGCTTGTACTGGTTAAAGAAGGACAAGGGGCCAGGGGTCATCCCTGAGCCATCACTGGGGCTGTTGAGGCCCTTCCCTCTCACACTCTGCAAACCCTGAGCCTGTTCCTGCTGAGGGGCTGGTGCCACTGCAAATGTTACCTGCAGAGACAACTGTAGAGCATGTAGGTGCTATGGATCTCCAGATCACATGCTGGAAACCATTAGCCTATATATATTTACCCCTTTTTTCCTGAGCTTCCACTTTAAATTTTAGCTATAGAAAACCTAGCAGGTTTATTGACTTGAGAGAGACCTGCTTTCAAGCAACTTCCTTTAGCTCCTCTGTTTGTGTGACTTGAAAGTGTAATTAATTTGAAATCTTTTCTTAGTGTCTGAACAGATTTTTCACTAACCTGGAGGAGAATTGACTATTTATGTTCTGAAGATGATCAGTACTTCTGAAGTACTGCCAAAAGTGCCATGCTGATCTTCCTTTGTCTGTTACCTCTTAATAACTCGTTCCTGCACTAAGTCTTTGATGCAAAAGCTTACCCCTCATATAATTACTGTCTTGTCCTTGTACCAGGCTTCCTTGCATGCGTTCTCCTGGTGGCCCAGGCTAAATAATTGTCACGGCTTCCCACATTTTATTCCTTTTTATCCCTTTACCACAGTTTCCTTTTCCACTCTACTTTACAGGATCCTGCTAAGTTGAATACATTTATTTGGGTGGCCCCCTCTTGCCTTTCTCTCAAGCTCTCTCATGCTGCCATTAAACCAAGAAATCTTTGCTTAACATTTACGTAGACTGACAATGACATCTTCCCTTTTCTCTGGAAAAACTCTTTAATGCTTTCACATTTCATGTGTGCTCACTTGTCTTGGTATGCCTCACTTCAGGCCATATCTCTTATCTCTTTTCAGACTCACTTCATGCTGGTGTTAGCCTTTGTCACCCATTCCTGCTCCCACAGCTGTCTGCTGCATCCACTTTTTCCTATTTGCTTTCGAGGAGATTTCAAAAGGGCCGTTTTGTCTGTGCATGATGAAGTTAAGTCCTTGAGCCTTCTTTCGGGTAGTCCTCCCACGTGGGGCAGAGATTTGCCCCACACAATAGCTGAATAGGGATTGCAGCAGCAAGTCTGCAGGCTGTAAATTAACTTCATGGACCAGGTCATACTGTGCTTTGAAGTTGTTGCTTTTTTATTTGTGTGGTTCTCCCGTTTAGTCTTCAAGAATATAAATCTCTAGGAAGAATTATCATAGTTTAAAAGCCTTAGACAAATAGCAGCTGGTATTGGTTCATGGTCTCCAATTGGTTCCAGACATCCCTGGTTTTGATAAGACTACAAGACAATCCCAGAAATTCCTTGCCTACAGCTTTTGCTAATGCCATTAAATGTAACATTGTGATTACTGATGCTTTTGGAGCTGATTAGCTAGTATCCTGTGTGACTGATAAACACTGTAATTTAATTATTTCTTCAGAATGCCCCCATGTCTTATCCCACTCCCTCTTAGATTATCTTTATTTAAAAATACAACTTCATGAAAAAGTTTAATGGGGATTTTTAAGAAGTCCTAAGACACACAGGGATGCCTGTGTTCAGCCTGTGTTCAATGAGGACAGGATGCTCCACTTCAGCAGTGCCCGGAACAAGGCTTGCTCTATTCCTGAGCTATTAAAAGTTGATTTGGCTCTGTACCCACAGAGGTGTCATCTCAAAGGGAAAGACATTACCTAGCTTGTAGCTTTTGGCTTTGTAAAAAGCTGACAACCATGTTTTCATTCTAGTTGGATGTTGACACAGAGAAAGAGCTCATCTCGCAATCTCCTATTGGAGTAGTCCCATGCGAAAAGTACTGGCAAGCAAAAAAATGCTCTGAGAAGTGTCTGAGAGCACAAAGAAAGCAAAAAAAAAGGGAAATTATCACATAAACCCACAGAAAAAGAAAGTTTATTCTTTCTGGAGTGCAGAGGATGTGTATTTCAAATGTCTGTGATGAGAGATTCTTCTGAGAATTTATCTAATCATAAGCTTTTGTAAATTCTCTCTTTTGCTTTTAATAGTAATTCTTTGAAAGATTTTTTAAGTGTACTGTAAGTTACAGTTTTGCATTCATTCACCTGTACAAAATGGTATATTGTCTTCCATTTCTTCATCCTACTCACCAAATAAGATATACCTCCTACTGCATACCTGTAACTTATGCCACAGTTTGTGAGCACATGTGTAAGGAAGCTGGACTGGGTGGGGTCTCTATCTGTTGTAGCACCATTTTATTAACAGGGCCTATTTTGCCCTTTGTTTGCTTACTTCTTCATTCTTGGAAGTTAACTGGCAAAGTACTTGTTTTATTCTTGAAATATTTGGCAGCACTATAAGGAAACTGAACTGATTTTGCTTCAAAATGAACCTAAAGTGCATAGTCCACTGAGGATTTTATATGTCAGCTTGTTTCCTGAGTCACAAAGGTGCTTGTCCCAGCCTTGGCTAATCTTAGAGTGAGATGATAATGTCCTATGCACGTGGGGACAGGCAGGTGTGCCAGAAAAAGATATGAAGCCAGTGCTCATTAGAGAAAACGTGATGAGCTTTCTCCATAGCCCTAAACCACCTGTTGAACAGGAGCTGGCATTGGCAGCTCAGTGCTGTCAGGGGATTTCAAGAGTCGTCAGTACATGATCTTGGTGTACCTTGACCTGATGGACATGCCTTTTCTGCCTTCTCATCTATCAGTGTACTTGCTGCCTTTTTTATTTGTACTACCTATAGGTATTACTGTATGCTGTATATTAATTGTACAATCTGCAGATTTTGGCTGCAAGTATGTAAGTTGGGGAAAAGGAGAGCAAAATTTGACTTTGGTGCAGTGCATAAGAATATGTGTTTAAATAAGTGTGTATGTTTAAAATGTGTGTGAATATGTTTATTTAAATGAGTGTGTATCTACACAAATACTTAAAATCTGTCATCTAAACCTTGATTCAGTGCTTCCAGTCTCATAAATATTTGAGTCTTCACTTTCCTAATTTTACACTGAAACTGGGTTTTGTTACATCTTCATGTACCTGTGCTAGATATATTTTAAGAATTGCATATTTACATTCCTGCTTTTGGTACAGTGGTTTGTATTGGGTCTATATAGCTGGTTTTTGCAGTTTGCCTGGGTGTAATCGTATATTACCCTATTAGTCAGAGCAAGGACCATGAATATTGTCTCCTGTTTACAGTTAGAGGAACTGTAGGATGGTAGTAAAGAATGAAGGGAACTTACCACCGTAGCTACTTTATTTTGCACAGTGTGTTAGAGTAACTGTTTTCTAATTTGCTTTCAGCCAGCCAGCAACACAATCTAAGCTAAAAAAACTAAGATTAATTTCCAAAAAGAAGGGGATGGTGGGAGGGAAGAAAGGAAAAAAAAAAGCATGCCTTTTTGAACCACACGGTTGTCTTTTTATGTAACTGTTTTTGTGGCTATCAAACTACCCAAAGTTCATGGTATGTTCATCTTGTCAGTATGTGTTTAAGACCACCAGCTTTGTTTTATTTCAAGTCATCTTTTGAGTTGATGTAACACAATATGACTGAATGTGTTTTGGCAGGGAATAACTAATCTAATTCATATACTACCAGATGAAAGCAATTTACTATGGGTTTGGGGAAGCGCTCAAATTTTCAGTGCAGCCCACAAAGACATTTTTCCCCCATTTAACTGTCCCTTTTTGTATCCAAACAGATCCAGCAATGGGAACAGAACCTGGAAAAATTTAACATGGACCTTTTCCGAATGCGATGTTACCTATCGAGTCTGCAAGGTGGGGAGCTCCCAAACCCAAAGAGCCTTTTGGCTGCTGCCAGTCGTCCTTCAAAACTGGCACTGGGGAGGCTTGGCATTTTCTCTGTCTCATCCTTCCATGCACTGGTAAGTCCAAATGCACTTTCATGGGTGTGTTACACAAAAGCACCAGATATGCTTAGATATGGAATTGTGCTAGGATAATGTGTGGTTGTGCCCACATGCATTGCTCTGGCAGCCCTGCACCTTTCTCACCCTCTCTGCCTGCTCCTTGGCTGCAAATGCATTTTCTTCTTTTTCTTCTACGGGATATGGTTGTGAACTTTTTTTTTTTTTTGCCCCAGAGGACTCCAGACTTGGAGTCCCTCCTAAAAAGGAAGTATTCTTAGAATAGGCTAAAGCTAGAGACAATTCAAAATTAAATGTCACTTTTTTAAAGAAGTGTGGACTGTGTTTCTAAAGAAGAAGGAGTGAGATCCCCAGCTGCTGTAACCTGTTGTCACCTTGTCAGCTTTAAGGGAAGTATAGCAGTAGCAGGTTGGCCTCTGCTCTTTAACCTTGGCAGGGCTGCAAGGCTGGTCTTGGCAGAGAGAGCTGGACCACATTTGCTTCATGTGAAGTTTGAAGAGTAGCACTGAAGGACCCATCAGGGAATGCATTCTTCTCTACCACTGTTTTATCTGTGTGGTTTGTACCATTCCTTATTAATAACTCAATGCCACAGCATTTATCTCCTATGTTTGGCAATTTGGAGAGTCTGTCTTTCTCTAGAAATTTCATATCTGAATGATAGGTTATCATTCCTCTTCAGAGCCTTTTCATTAGCTTTTGTTTTACAGAGCAATGTTTTCTCAGATTCTCCCTTCCTATGGCTTCTAATTTTGCTCCATGACAAAAAAGTTAGGCTGCCACACCAGTGTAATACTGAAACAAGCATCACTGCTGAAAGTTTAAAACATTGTCCTTGCACTTTGGCATGTAACACCAAGATGAAGTAACCCTCATTTGATGCCTCAGGTTGAAATAGCTGTCAATACTTTGCTGTTATGAAAGTGATACAGGAGGGTCTGTCTCTGTTTTTAAATAGATCTGCTCCAGGGATGATGCTGCTCTCAGGAAACGTACCCTATCTCTGTCGCAAAGGGTTCGAAATAAGAAGGGTTTATTTTCTTCTCTAAAAGGACTGGACACATTGGCAAGAAAAGGAAAAGAAAAGCGACCTTCCATAACTCAGGTAGATCTTATTTGCTGGGGATAGCATAGAATGGCTTGTTTCTCCTGGGGTTCATCCTGCAAGGTGCTGTTGGTGCACAGGGTAGAAGACATTTATCCATCAAACCAGGATCCAGGGTTTCAATAGGTGTGGCAAACTTGCAATGGGATCATCACCTGTGAAGTATATATATCTAATTTGGGTTTTTTTGTGATAAGATTGGTGAATGACAGGTTATGATCCAGTAATTATCATCAGCATAAGAACTTTGGAATGTTGGAATTTATTACAAAACTTCTTTTCTGGCACATTGCAAACTGTTTGGAAGTAGACTTCCTTTCAAGTTCGCCTGTTTGCACTGTCCTTCATACAGTGTGTGCTTGTTTGTGGCTGGGACTCTGAATCACTGCTGCAATTCAATATAGAGTGACATAGATGAGTCTTCAGGGGAAAAAGAGGCTGTGAAAAGCCAGACATCTTCGGCATGGCCTCTTGAAGCAGCACACACTTCCTGGAAGTACATTTTAGCCATCAGGAGAAGACTGCTGTCATGCAGGGTGCCAGACCAGTTAACTGCAGACTGGGCACAGGTTTGGTGTGCAGGGTCAGGCTGGCTCTTGGGAGAGGGACTATGCTGATGTGTGTCCCCACTGAAGGGCTGCATTGCTGGTGAAACCACAGCATCTTTTTCTCTTTCTGGAACAACTGGCCCATGCTTACATTTAGTGCAAGCTCTATACTTCAAGTGTCTATGTTTTCTCAATAAAAGCTCAGTTATATGCAAAACAAAAGTTTGCTGCCTTTTCCCTGAAAAAAATGGTAAATAAGAGCAGAGACACTTGTTGACAGTGAGGCAGAAGTTACAGAGATGCACTCTCACTCAGACCACTGCTGTTTTCACTAGCCTCTGCTAGCCTCTTTATTTT
>VWYI01024760.1:5389-43256 GCA_013399455.1 Anthoscopus minutus
ATTATCTTTCTACTTTAATATTTCTAAAGTAGTTACTCAGAGATGCTTCTTCAGAGCTGGGTGTACTCATGGTCTCTACCTGTGTGCATTCTGTGTTATGCATATGAACTCTGGTGGCTTATGTGCAAAGCAGGTATTTGTCAAAATATGTTAAAAAAGCAAATATTTAATGGGTCGTGTATGGCCTAAAATCATAATATGAGAACATACAATTGTAGAATACCTACATATGTAAATTCATTACTCTTGGCTCTGTGTGTCTTTATGTTTTGAAGATTTCCTTTCAAAGTTCAGTACTTTTAATTACTCAAAATTAAATAATCTCAAAATTATCTCTCAAAATTAACTACTACCTGCTTCAAAATAAAATTCACAGAAGTCAATCTATGTGCTTTAAAATACCTTAATGTAAAGCTTTTATTTTAGTGTCTGGCACCCTTGAAGTCAACAGCAATTCACCTAAACATGGTAACAACCATTATAAAATAGTATAATAGTGATTATTTAAGTAGAGGTCATGACTTATTATTTGAAAAATGATTACTTTAATTGAGTGTATAAATCAGTAACCTGAGATCCTATTCTGTCTCACTAGAAGGACCATGTCTTATACATTCTATGAATGGAGATCTACTGAGGACGTTAGAAGGTCCTGAAAGATTACAAGGTCCCGAAAGCTGCCTGAGACCAAAACTTATTCAAGCTTCCAGAGAAGGCCACTGTGTCATATATTATGAAAATGGCCTCTTCTGTGTATTCAGTGTGAATGGGAGACTGCAGGCCACTATGGAAACAGATGACAATATAAGGGTGAGTCCTCAAAGGTGTGCTGTCAGCTCCATGGGGAAAAGCTGTCAATGCTTGGGGAGTTGTGTGGAGACTCCTTCTATAGCCATACCATAAATATGTGCTACCAGAGCATAGTATAGCAGCATTCTAAAAATATTTAATGGGCCCATATACTCTTAATAACATTAGGAGGAATTTTTTACAGTTTTAACTGTAAAATGAGTCTGCTCGTAAAGTAACGAATACTGTGTAGGCATTTCCCTGAGCTGGAGAATACAAATATTACTAATTGCTGACCAGGAGAACCTGTGCAGCATCTTTACTTTTGAGTCTGAAGGCAGGAGGTCAGTGGACATGCTATTTTAGATGTTAGTTTTCCCGTTCTTTTGGCATCTCTGACTGCATTCCTCCATCCTGGTTCAGCTAGTATGTGTTGTGCTGAGCTCCAGAAAGTTTATAGGGATATGTCTATACTCGATTCTTTTAGCCCTTTGGCATTTGCTAAGCAGGCAGCAGAGTTCCACATCTTTAGCTGCAAGAGACATGGAGCAAATCCAAAACTATGCAGGAGGCATTTTAAGCTTATGGCTTTATGAAAATTATTTTACAATATAGAATGAAGGTCTCTTGACAGTTCCTGTGTAATAGTACCTATGAAACAGAATGAAAGCTCTACTGCAGTACCACATATCCAAGCTGATTTTTGTAATGTGATGGAAGATCCCAGGAACTCAGCTGCTGGGATTTCCAATGTTCTCCTGAGTTGATCCTTGATTTGGATTGCACATGTTAGGAAGGAAATCCCTCTCTGCTGTCATATTTGTTTTACAGAATTACTTGCATTCTTTCAGCTGTTGTGCAAAGTTGTGAGCACTTCCTTCCATAGAAAAGATGGAAGAATGTATCAATGTGTTTTAAAGAATTTTGATCTTCATTATTTGCACTTTATAATTTGTATGGAACTACTTCATTAGCACTGAAGTTTCTGGTACAGTTCAGTATATTCCACTTAAAACCATTTAAAACTCCTATCATGTACTATGCTCTGCTAATCCAATCATCATTCAGAATGTCAGCTATGCTGGTGGTGGCATATGCAGAAATAACTCTCTGTGTAGGTCCCTTTTCCATAGTGAGAGTGCAGTCTAAAGGGGTTAAGGGGCATTTGACTTCTCTGTTCTGTGGCAGTCCCAAGTGCCGGTTTAAGGCCAAGGAAATGAAGAATGTGTATATTTCTGTCCCCAGACATTTTTCCAAATTAATGTAGATTTTTGCATAAATTCCCTGAAATTGTACCTTTGGCTGTCCTTGTACAAATACTTCTGAGATTTTCAGCCTACCCTTCATCCCAGAGTTCTTTTCATAAAGCAAGACCATGTCACACTGTTTTCTCTTTTTATATTAGTAATGTTAATAATCTGTCACTTTCAGTTATGATTATGTTGTCAGCTAGGCCAGCAACTCTGTAAAATATCTAGAAATCCCTTGCCAGCTAAAACAATTTCTGTAGTGTTTCAGTCAGTACCCACAGCTTTAGGAATGTTGCTGGAGGCAATGGAAGTTCTCCTCTCTGTGGGCCAGAATTACGTTTGTAGAGGGGTTTGTGGTTTGTTTTGTTTTGTTTTGTTTTCTTTCTCTCCCAGTGGTCCTAGCTGAGCTTTATGCTTAAACAACCTACAGCGTCTCTGCCAGTGCTTCTGTGATACATCATTGCTGAAGGAGAGTGGCAACTGCATGATTAAAATGGGGCGTTTAAAATGAATAACACCTACCCATGGGCTGTGCTGACAAACTCTCTTCATTGGCTTTTGCTTAGGGAGGATAGAAAAGGGAAGGAAAAAGGTCCTAAGTGTGGAATTTGTAATGTATCAGCTTCGGCTTTCCTGTGTCATTAAGGGCCAGTATTTCAGGACATTATTGGCAGAACTTGTAGTTTTCAATAGTGACATTGGGATCAACATTCTGATTTTCTTTCTTGTAGTCTTATGCTAGAAAACTGCCAGAAAAAATTCAGGTCCTCTGGGGAAATTCAGGGTCTAATCAATGCCTTCCACCTGTTTCTGTTTTAAATACTGTATTGCTCAGTGGAGCTTAGGCATATCGCAGTACATCTACCATGTAATGTTTAGATATTTTAATGAATACCTTTAACTCTAAATAGTCTGCTTGTTCTGAGAGGTAAAGTTATTTTACCCTAAACAAAGACTGTATGCTGTTTCACCCAGAGGAACCAATTTATTTTCCTTTCCTGAGTCTGTTTTGAAATGTGGAAGTACCCACAAGACTTCTGCTGCAGTAAGCCAGGGCTGTCACAGTGTCAGCTCTGGCTTTTTACAAAGCACTGCTTTTCAAAAACCTGAAACTTTAAAAGGGATTTGTGCAAAGTTTTGAGGCTTTCCAAGGAAATACAAGTCTGAAATACAGCTTTTAGAACATTGCTGAAATTGTGCGCTTTGGGGATTATTTGAGAGCCTGAAGCTCTGTTGTGAGAAAGATTAGTTGCAGGGTTGTTTCAGTTTCGTACCTAGCAGAATTGCAGATAATCTACTCTGGGGACTAGCAGAATAGTAAAATTGATTCATGTTGTCCTCTAAACCAGCTGGAGTACTTGGGAGTAAAAGCATCGTTTCATTTGTTAAATCTTGAAGGGTGTATCGTGAAACTAAAATGTTGGCAGGATCACCTTTTTCTTCCATTCATTCCTTCATCCCTTCAATCATTCCTTCATCTGTTCATATATATAGGCAAGTGGCTGAGAAATGTATTTATAAACAATAAAAATCAAATAAATCAACATCTTGTCTTCGTGACAAGCCAATGACTTATTAAAATTGCATTTGTATTAGTAAGGGTTCAAAGCCTGTACTTTATTTAATCAAAAGATCACAAAACCCACTGAGTATTGCAGGTAGAGGAAGAGTTAAAGATTAATGGCTTTAATTTGCCTTTTAATACAGCATTTCTTCAGTAAAAGCCTCAAGTATAAAATTCAGGTGAACCATGACCATAAGGTTAATGGATTTTCATCAGCTGAATTTTATAAATGTAGCAAATAATTATTTGTCATGGTCTTCATTGCAATTTGGAAATACCCTTAGGAGGTTGCTATTGCTATAGAGAAGAAAACTACCCCATATTGATTCTTGCTTCTAATGAATAATCTCTTTAATACTTGTGTGGCGAGTTAGATCTCATGATCTAACTCATAACTCAGTGTATGCTAGTTCTAGATAATTTTCGGTCTTATCAATTTGTTTTCTGCCCCTTTCTTACTCTACTCTTCTAAGACAGCCTCTAAATTAGAGTTTTCAAGCTCCTTGTATCTGTGCTTTTCAGGTGCGTAGCACATTTCTGATAGTAACAATCACAGAAGCAATTAATGACTGGAACATTTGTATTTGGGGGGGAGAGGGAGAAGCTTCCATATTCCATTATTCCAGCAATGTGATCCATTCTGACTCCATGGGAGTTGTTGCAGTAGACACTCAAAATTTATACCGTAATATAGAAGCTCTATCTTAATCTTAAGTGTTGCGCATCATATAATTCTTATAGGATGTATTTGGCATCACAGTAATAGAGTGCAGCAGTACAAAACAATACAGATGTGCAATATGTCTGACTTCAGTTACTGCTGCTCACAAAGCAGTATCTTAGACACACTGTATATTTTGGTTTCTAGTCTTGTCAGCAGTCAGTATAAACACTTCAGTGTTGCATGAACGTAACATCTTTGTGTTTTAATTTATCTGGATTTTTTGTGGTGCGTGTGCTATAAATTCTCTGTGTTAAGAAAAGCCCCAAACTTCTTTTTCCTGAGGTATGTAAAACGTTTTGCATATTTGCAAACCTGTATAAGCAGAGATTGCAAGCGCCAAAATAATTACAGACTTAGGCAGAGAAATATTTGCAAAATCAGGTCTTCAGTTCTTTCTACTGTTTCCTAAATTTAAATCTCTGAGCTGGAATTTTGCTTGTAGACTATCATCTTGAGGCAATATCCTTGCCTTCTAGTGACAATGTTTTGTCAAAAAGAATCAGTTTGTTTGTAGAGAGTGTGTTATGGAATTTAAAAGCCACTGCTCTGAACATTGTCCATTCTTACATCATTCTGTTGAGAAGTTGGGCTAGCTGAAATTTATCACAAATTAATCCTGATGTGAAGGCTGTGTATTGAAAAGCTGCCCAGATTTAGCTGATTCACAAACCTTAGGTTGAATACATTTCTAGATAATGCTTAGTATCCATATTCTGTACTGAATATCTGTAGGCCATGGATGCAGATTTTCCCTGCATTCCCAATCATCCCTCACAAAGAGGTGTGCAAAAGATCTATGGCAAGAAATGTGATGGTCAAGAACCTGCACAAAGAAGGGGAAGAACTGAAATTAAAGCAGAGGAGAGAAAAGAGCCGAACCAAGGACTGGCTGCTCCGAGCCTGAGTATTTTGAACAAATCTAAAAGCAGAGAGCAGAGAAGAAAAACAGAAGTCAAGCTGGGGAGCAAAAGTCAGAGAGTCGAGAAGAGGCACCTGGAAACAGAGTATAGGAAAGAAAGTGCACATAGGAGAAGGTTTGGGCTTACTGGAATTATTAATCATGGTCCAAAATGTAGTTTCAATGGTCTTGATCTTGCTGGTGGCTTATGCTGATGTTATTCCACATGACAAAATCCATTCAGCTTTTTGGTTTTGTTTCTTTAGAAAATCCTGCAGACCTTTCAGTTTTCCTGGACAGTTGGAGGATGAGGCTATAAAATCAGGACCTGGTATCCTCTACTGCTTACATTTCTTTTCTGCCCAGCAGCAGGGCAGGAGCCTTCTTTCAGGATAAGCTTTCAGGGTTTCTTTAGTAGTAATTACTGAGATCCACATGGAAAAACTGCTCACATGCTGTCAGAAAAGTCAGTTATGGAGTCTTCCAAGGGTTGGTATTGGGAACCAGCTTTATTCAGTGCTTTTTGAGATGAAGAATGCTGAAAGTTTACAGAGTGATAAAGGTAATGCTTGAGATGAATGGGGAACCCTTATTCAGGAAACTCCATAATATGAGACCTTTGGGGTACACACTGAAACTGGTAGGATTACCTCAAAAAGGGAATAAACCTGTGGTAAACTTCTGCCAGTTTCTTGCCCCCTTCAGAAGGCATCAACAGGCTCAAAAAAAGATTATGAATATTCATTGGCAGTATTTCCATATATATATATGAAAGGGAACAGGAACTTTCTGATCTTCCTTATCCAATGATTTTGAGTGCTGTGGTGCACAGGGGGAGACAGCTCTGTCTTGACCAGGCTGGCAGCATCTCCTGCTGCCTTTGTTGGGGATAGACCTCTAGGCTAGATGGGTCATGGTCTCTCACCCCATAAATTAGCACTTGCTCTAATAAAATTTCAAGTTCATTTCTCTTAAGACCCATTCTGGCTTATTCAAACTGGAAAAATTCCTCTTTTAAGAAGGATTTCTCCTGAATCCTGTCCATTGATAGTCCTGGACTATCATCATCACATGGACTGATGTCCATATGATCTGATAGTATCATCTGGTATAGTCATCAGGTAAAGAAGGAAGATTATTCTTCTGGGTAAGTATGTATCTTGATTTTTTTTTTCCAATAGCACACAAGAAATACTAAAATAGAGTGAAGATTCCTGTTTGAAGTCTTGACTGAAAATGAATGATATCCCATCTTTCTTCATGATCTAGTTCCCAAATAAAGATTTCAAATACAGATTTGCCATCAGTCCCCATGATGCATACACAAGTGTATATGCCATTGAACTTTTCAGAGGCAGTTTCAGGATGGATGATGAAAGGAAACATGGTTTCTGTTAAGAGAGGTGCATAATTATTTTATTAATTCAGTGCATGAATCTTAAAGTGCTGGTCTAAATTAATTTTAGTGATTCGTATAATAGTTCAGTTCTTGTAAACATTCAGCTTCTGCTAGGCTGGTATTAAAGACCCTTGGGGGAATGTCAGGTGCTGTATTTTAATACCAGTGCTGCTGCATCTTGTAAATCTAGCTAATTAGAAGAGTAAATTTCTTTAGCTGACCTCATATTGGATCTTTGGAACATGGAATAAATCACAGGTCAGGTGAGACTTAACTATTGACATCTAATGTATTGGAGATTTGTGCACAACAGCATTAATTATCTTGTTGGGTAAAAGAATGTAACAATAATGTCTCTTCTCAAAAGCTTGTGTTGATATAAAAGTCTCCCTGGGCATTCAGCTATCAATATGAAACCCTTTATTGAAAGGAAAAGTGGGGAAGTGAGAGCAACACACACGTTTACCTGACAAATCTCCCTGTGCTTTTCCCCCAGGCCATTCAGCTGAGTCGGGATGGACAGTATCTGCTCACAGGTGGAGACAACGGGGTTGTCATGGTCTGGCAGGTGTGGGACCTCAAACGGCTCTTTGCTTACCCAGGGTGCGATGCTGGAATCCGATCCATGGCCCTGTCCTATGACCAAAGGTGAGACCAAAGTCTGGTCTGAACAAGAGTGTTGGGGAATATAAATTTACAATTAAATTGCAGTTTTGTTGTTATGTGATTTTCTGTGGGTCACAGATCCTAGTGATTATCTTGAGAATTCTGTGCTGGCAAAAGATTTTTTTTCTAACGTGTTATATTTAAGGCAGATAAGCTTTTTCAGGATTTCAGCTCTTTGGGGAATGAAGAGTGATCCAAGAAATCTTTCTTTGGCAGACTTTCAAGATAGGCTGAGTTATTGGTCTGTACCAATGTACAGTGTGGGTCACAAGGAGGTGGAAGGTTACATGTGTGCTGTCATCTCTCTTCATTCGCTTACAAGACAAATCACATTCCTAATTCCAGACTTTCATGTTTAAAATAGAACAGTTGGAATAGTTGCACAAGGAGATTCCCTCCACATTCATATATTTGCTAAAGCAAAGTCATTCTCAGTTCTAGGAAAGTTATTTTATCCACATACAGCATGACTCTGAACACTTCTGCTGAAGGTGACCAGTCAAAATTTTTACTGCAGTTTCACATCACACTTTCCAATGCAACTGTACTTGACAAGGCTTCAGTGCTTTTATCACAGAAATATTGTTTATAAGATGGATGTTTCCCATTTCATCTGTATACCTTTAGTTTTCAGGCTAGGATTTTATTTGCTGTGGTGTATTTCCTCTATTTTGTTTCTGTGTACTTTTAAAGCAGATTTGTCTCCTAAATCCCTTAGGGATATCTACATTATGCAGTAAAGCGTGTTGCTGAGGCTCTTAGCCTTCCACTTACTGAAGTCCATACTGAATGTTTTTAAAATTTTTATCTATGTTTCTAAAACTTATACAAAATGAACTTTAAAAAAATCCAAACCAGTAAAACCTGTGGGCTTCAATGAAACATTGAACAGCTTCTTGATAAGCATAATTAGAGAATACTGGCATTTTGGATTAAATGGTTTTCCATTTTAAAAAGCTCTTACTATTAAATATATTTTAAAAACTGCAGTTACAGCTGTTGAATTTTAGACCATGAAAATTTTGCATTTAGAGAATCTTTAAACTGTAATTAATGACATGTTAATGAACTGAAATTTAATGTGGACGTAGAG
This sequence comes from Anthoscopus minutus, assembly GCA_013399455.1. Taxonomy (NCBI): domain Eukaryota; kingdom Metazoa; phylum Chordata; class Aves; order Passeriformes; family Paridae; genus Anthoscopus; species Anthoscopus minutus. Next base: position 13,773 of record VWYI01024760.1, read on the forward strand.
AAATTTATCTATGGATTTGAGTTAAGAGTAGGTATTTACATCATATTCACTTTGGGTTGGAAGACAAGGAAGAGTCAGAGTATTTTACTCTGAGAAAAATACTCAGAGTATGTTACTGAGTTGCATTACTGATTAATTACAGGTAATTACTTACAGGTATTTATTAGATATGTACAAATGTAATGTGTTTGAGAGTGTGCAAAAAGACATTTTAACGTAATAGAAGAACAATCAAAATGGTACTGTTGACATGAAATAGGTGTTCCTATCAAAGTGCAATGTTTTGGTGATCTCATACTTGATCTTTGTTCTGAAGAGAAGATTTGCAGCCTTTTATTCTGAATTTTTTAATTCTAAGGCTTTTTTCCCCCCAGTATGTCAGGATTTGATATATCCTTATAGTTCTGATTTGGTAATACTTTAATTTAGAGACTGAAGAGAAGATGATCCAGAAACTCTTGTGATTGTGTTCTGTGTAAGGATCATGGCTTTTCAAACACATCTAAATGATCTCCAGTAGCAGGCCAAGGGTGAAAGAATTCAGAAAGAAAGAATGTCTCAGTGGTAAAGCCCAGGGATTGCTTTCAGGAGCTTCCAAAACAATCAAAGCCTTCAATTTTAGTATTTCCAACTGAAAGGTTGTGCCCGCAGGCAATCCCTTCATGCAGATGTGCTTAACTGTGGGAGCTGAAACTGAAATGAACGCTTCTCCTGGCCTTCCTTCCCTTTGCTGCTGCATGAGGGCTTCAAACCCACTCCAATACCCCCCAGAAACTAGCCAAGAAATAATCCCAAGTGGCCTTGCAGGACAGGGATGCTGGTGAACAGTCCTGTTGTCCAGCTCTCAGGTGTAGCTTCAGGCCAACCACAAAAACTGTTGCCGGGTGCTTTGTGTGTTTTCTGATCTGTGAATCTGCTTCCCTCAGGTGTATAATGACTGGAATGGCATCCGGGAGCATCGTGGTTTTTTACAATGATTTCAATCGCTGGCACCACGAGTACCAAACCAGGTACTGACCTTCCCACAGGCTGGGACAAGCACTGACAGGAGCAGCTGTGGCCAGGAGGGAGCTGCACACAGCACTGCCTCCCTTGGGGTCAAGCCACCCCACGGCTCCTTATAAATACTTCTATTACATCTGAATGTAACTTAAATTTGCTGGAAGAAGCAACCTATTTTTTAAAGTTAATTGCTATTTTTGTAGACTTGACTTTTGTAGGCTTGACTTTTTGGGGGAAAGGGCAAAGAAGCAGAAAACCAGCTGCTGGATTCTGTAGTTAAAAAAAATCTATATTTTTAGTCACAATGAGAAATCTATTTTGATCCCTGTATGTAAACAAAACCTAAAGATGGTTAAAACTCATATAAAACTCACAGCTATATTATGAAGAAACAGATGTTCCATCTGAAGCTTTATCTATAACCTTGAAAAATATATGATTTTAACATAACGGAAATTAATTATGGTATTGGGGGAATTTTAATCTCTGCTATCCGTACCACACTTCGTCTTGTACTTTTCCAAATGATTGTACTACATCAGCACTGAAGTTTCTGGGAATCAAGGGGTAATAATTAAATTATGGTTAATGTAATTTAAACTTTGCAAATCATTTTCATCAATGTTACTCTTCAAGCATGTTTCTAGGCCTAGACAATTAGTTCTTTTTTAGTTGTATGTTTCGTGCAGTTACAAGAGAAATCTGGAATGGAATTTTGGTTACATCAAGTGTGAATCCTTTTTAGTTTCTACCTGGCATCTCCTTCAAAGCACACCAAAATGTGGATTGTTCCTCCAAATCAGAAAGGCTTATTTTGAAGGCTTCAAGCCCACAGAGGCAGGTGGTGTTTAGCAGGTGCAAGTTCCAAAGCACATTTCTGCATGAAAGAAGGGAGGCAACAGGTGTTTGCTGGTGCACAGCCCTTATCAGCAGCAGAAGCAAAAAATTTGCAGGCCACTTTTTCTTTCTTTTTCATCAGAACATGCCCCTGCAATACTGTAGCACATGACATATTCCTTTTCTGCCTATAGCAGAAAATGTCTTTCATATTTTACTACCACCAAATCCAGTTGGATCCTGCCCAGTCATATTAAATTACCTCCTTCTTTTAGGAAATGACAAATAATTTATACTAAGGAACAATAAGTTGTTTTGGTGTTGCACAAATTTACTTTTCTACAAGATTGCTGTGCAGAACTCTGTGAAAGTATTTGTGAAAAGAACTGTTACTGTTTTTTAAGTCTGTATTGCATAAAAATCTTCTTAGTATGTTGTGATCTCTGAGTTAAAATTTACATTCCATATCTGTATTGATACATGCATTTCTCTATCTGCCTACTGGAGCAGTTCCTGTTTTTTCTAAGCATTTAACTACTCTCTCTTTCAGTAAAGATTTGGAATGAGAAAATTAAGTTTGAGTGAATAAATTAAATAAAATTACATTTGTAATTGAGACCTTCATTGGAGTACTGGATTCTTGTGATTCAGGGTATATTCCTAACAGAGGAAAGAGGTGCCATGGTTGATGTACTTGTAATGTACTTTTGGTGTGCATGAAATGGTGTTTCCTGTGCTTACTGCATTTTCATACCAAGGTGGTTGTGATGTGTAAGTAGCTACATTTTCATGTTTTGTGTAGCACAAGGATGATGGGATTAAGCAAAGGCTGTAGTGAGTCATGTCTGTGGGAAGTGCCTGGTGTATTGAGCTGTGTGTCCTGAAAATTTTTTATGCAAAATTTGTATTTCACATTTCCTGAAGTTCAACAAATTCACAGCCTTGTACCAGCAGAGTTTGAAGGGAAATTGGAATGGTCTTGAGCTTAAATTTGCATTAGTCTCAAGACAGGGGTGGGCCTCCTAGACCAGGTGGAGGGAAAACAAGCAAGAAGAAGGTGCAGTTTTGCCAAATGGAAATCCTGAAAATCTTCTCTTTTTGAGGAAACACTTCATTATTGAAAGAAATAATAGCTCCTGATCTTGGAGCCAAAATAGTTCCCGGGGAGTTGATTTGGTAGGTTGCTTGTTTCAAAAAGGGCTCTACTGGATCAGGAGGTGATTTCCCAAACTGGAAGCATGGCTGTACCTTTATGTGTTGTCCTGAGTTGTATCTAACCCTCCTTGGGAAGCGGCAGCTACTTCTTCCACTTGCTGCAGCAGTGGTGTTCTGCCTTTGGAGTGCTGCAGCTCTTCTGTGGGAAAGGACATCTTCACCTTCTTCCTCCATGAGTAGGCCTGGAGCACCCGCATTCTGGACTGCTCTGGTGAGTAGGACATCCCCTCCTTCCACAGGTGAACTCAAATACCTTGGACACCACCCTGGGGCCCTGGCATGCACTTGGAATCTCAGCTTTGGCTGAAGTAGTCCACTTCATGCTGTTTGTGATGAGATGGAAAACAGGATTAAATTTCTAGCTACTCAGGTACTTGTTACTCTCTTCAGGGCAGCACCTGTGTCACATGGATCACTTGAAACTTATTTATCAGCAGGCGCCAGGCATTAACCTGCAACTAGGCCTCATTTGGCAGGTATTGGCAAAATATTCCTGAAGAAAGGGATAGACCCCTCTCCTCAATTGTGTTTATGCAGAAGGAACATTTATGAAGAACATTTTTTTATGTGACAGTCTGGCCTTTCTTCTGCCCTGATGAGTTCAAACAGAGCTGCTAACAGCTGTGGTTATGGGAAGTGCTCTGCAGCAGTGCTGCTTGCTTGGGTTGTGCAGTACTTGGCAAATGTAGCTTGAAATCCCTTGTATTTTCTAACCGCAAATTGCTGATGGAAATGCTGTAGGATCTGGCAAGAGAAGATAGGTTGGTCAAAATGGGGTTTTCGCCAAAGGAAGTTTGTTCTGGTGCTACTGCAGGCAGAGTTAAATGAATGCTCTGAAACTTGAGAATATTTCTGCAGTTCTTGGCTGTGTTGTGCTGTCTGTCTATACCTGAAGGCAAGCTCTGTGTGTATCTGTTATTGTTTCTGGTCCTGACATCCTCTTGGTAGTCCTTCACCTTACTTCAGCACTTTGTTCCTGATAAATGTCCCAAAGAGCTGATCTGACACAAAGGTAATGGGAAGTGACTTTTATTGAAGCTTTAGTCAGAACATGATTGTTGTTAGTTGTATTGAACAAAAATGGCCTAGGTAAGGTGACTGTCTAGATTGTAGTTTTTCTACTTTATGTCTTACATTTCATATTCATAGAGAATTCAGTGTGCTTATGGTATGGCATCCTTTTTTTTTCCTCTTTCTCCCAGAAGTTATTCAAGGGAATAACAACAGTATATTGTTCTTGAGAAACTGGGTTTATCCTTGTTAAATAGAACCAGAGCTGGGCCATTCTGAGTGCTGCTCTAAACCACTGAGGCCTCTCCTATATAGGGTTAGGATGTTTGTGTAACACTTGAAATGAGACATTTGCATAGATTTACCATGTGATACAACATTACATGAAATCCAAAATAGTTTACTTTTATGCAGAACCAACCTAAGATCTTCAGTAAACTAATGCAGTTAATGCTACATTGCAATTAAAAGCTGCTCTTTAAAAGCTCTGGACAAAAAGAACCAAACATTAAGAAATGGTTTTAGATTTTGCTTAGACATACTCGCATTCAACTATGTTTAACTTAAAGCTCCTCAATTCAAATACAACCATTGTCATGAGGTAAAAAAGATTAAAACATACACAGTTTGAAAGAATAAACTTTAACTTGTACTTAAATTGCTTACTTTCAGTTGAGACTTATTATCTAGAAGCATATTGTTAGAAAGGGAATGTAAATGATTTCAAATTATTTCACAACTATTTATATATTGTAGGAAATACGACTACTTTTTTTTCTAAATTAATTGAGATAATAGTGGAAAATGTAGTCTTGAAACCAGAGATGTGTGTATTTAGTAAAATCTGAAATTGCATATAATTTTGCCCTTGGGACTGCATCATATAGTCAGCTAATTAAAGACATTGTCATGTGTGCTTTGGACATGATGCTGCATTCTGGGGGAATAGACAAAAAGGGGTTCCCAAAATGTGGTACTTGCTATTTTCTAAATGGATAACGTTTGAGAAGTGATAATTTATTCTTTTATTTTTTTCTTCAAGTTATTCTAGTATTTATAGCAAGTTATTTTCTTGCTACCGCGTGAGCTCTGAGCTACAAAATGTTGTAGGCACAGCTGTAGTCTGGTTGTGTGGTGAGATTTGGGGGGAATCAGCAATCGCAGTGTCCAGTAACAGAAATTACTTTGTACCTTGCTCTCCCATCTTGCTTTTTGCCTTGCTTATTCAGTGTGCAGGGGATGCTTTTTTCAAGCCTCTGTAGCTGCAAAACCAAAATCTGACCATTTGAAACAACACAAGTAGTGTAATCCAAGCATTGTTTAAACATTCAGCATTTAAATGCTCTACACTTCAGTATTTCCTGTTAATTGGCAATTATCTCACCTATTGTTTTGGGGAGGACAGTTTTTGATGCTTCTTTGAAACCTGCACCTTGCACAGTTCACACTCTTGGCTTACTGTTTCCAAAGGAAATAAAGGCACTTAAAATTCAATTTGGGAAAAAAAAATCAAGAACAGAAGCAACAGCTGCCTCATGGATGGTTGCATGGCTGCTTGCAGCTACCAGTCCCTGCCCTGATATTTTTTTTTTGCAATGCTAATTTAGTTTAAAAAGAAAACAAAAATCCTGACAGAGTGAATTCCCTTGCTCAACTAAATACCTATTTCTGTGCTTTAGACATTTAATCTGACTGCAGCTAGCAGGGTTTGATTTGCTTGTCTTTTTTATCATCTTAAAATCATCAGTTAATAAGAATTTTGGGTAGGTTGTTAGTTTTGTGCATTTCTGCTGCTTTCCAATTGCTGTTTGGATGTAGCTTGAAAGAAAGAATGAGTAAATGCAAAATATAATTTTCCATTTTAAAACTTATAAAATCAAAGATGATTGGATAAATCCATATATTTATGTAAGAGGGAAAGAATCAGTAGATATCAAGCTATAATAATTAGACCAGTGACTAATGGGAGGAAGAGAGATGTGAAAACCAGGGTTAAATGGGATTTTCTGACCTGTGTAAATATTCTTGACAATTAGCTGTTAAGAATGAGTCAGTACTTGATGAAAGTAACGCTATAAAACAGTATCTTCATTAATGTATTTTGAGAATTATTTTAAATAATTTTTGATTTTCCAGAATGGGGAATGTCTGTAAAAATAAATATTGATGGAAATCAATCAGTGGACATAGTGTTGTGCTGATTAATGGCAGGAGAGTATTCAGTTCTGAGACTTTAAATCTAGAACTGCAGGAATGGCTTATAGGACTTTTTGAACAATACTCACCTTCAAAGGACCTAGAAAGATTAAGATATTTTAAAATATTTTAAATAATGAAAAATAAATTAATATAATTACATTATTGATATAAATTAATAATTTTAAAAATAATTTAATTTCTTAAAATATAGGCATGGTAGCAGTAGAGCTGTCACTGTAGAGTGTTTGTAACAGCCCTTTCTAAAACATGTGTAACTTGTTTTCAATTTCTTTTAAGTTGCTTTCCCTTTATCACAGGAAAAAAAAATTGTAAACCAGAACTATTTTTGCCTTTTTCCAGCAGCAGCTGTTGGTTCTACAACAAGAGAAGGACTAAATTAATGTGCAGCAGGAAAGAAACCAAATCTGATACTTAGGGACCTGCATTAAGGGTTTTAGTGTTAACCAACACATCTTTATTTTAATGTTAAAGTGTGGTATCCTGCAGCTATGCACAGACTGAACTTATGTGGAATTATTTTAAGGCATGGAGTAGTGCTATAATTCTCCTAAGGTCACACAAAGAGTTGGGGACTTTCCCATCTATCCTGTTTTCATCTAATTGTCAGCCCTTTGATCATCTTTTTCACCTCTCATCACTATTTTTAAACAGGCATTTTGGAACCTGCCTCTGCTCTGTGAATCAAAATACTTAAGACTATCTAGATGTTGATCAGTCGTGAACTTAGGGACCTGAATTCAGGGTATTTCTTCCATGAGACAGGTAATAGTTTAGAACTGGCAGCTGTTGACCAGGCAAATGATGATCCTTTCTGTTATAGATGCATAATTATTTGTGCAGCACATCTTGTTGGATATCCTTGCCAATCCATGGTAGTCTTTTTCTTCATAGTTGAATCCACCCTCTTACGAAAAACAGAACTTAATCCAGCATTCATTATTTGCTTGATGTTCCCTCTCTGCCAATCTCTTTTGGAAAGAAAAGCACAGCTCTTTGCTGTGGGGATTGGTTAGCTTGCTCCCCCTGAAATTCCACATCCTTTCTTTGGCTGAGACGTATTGCAGAAATCACCAGCCACATAGGCAGCCAGCTACAGACTCTCACCAGTTTCCCTTCTGATTAGGGTTAGAGCGATAGCTTCGTCATTTTGCACTGTACCAAAAAGCATATTATTTTACAGAAAGGCTATTCCCATACTCTTCAAGTATATTGAACTTACTCCAAGGAACCCAAAACAAAGTTAATTAACAAGGACTAGTTGTAGCCCAACCTTTTTATTATAGTTTAAGACATGCCATGTTTTGCTATCTTTCAAATAATTTTTTTTGCCAAGATGTTGCACATCTTTCAGCTGCCATGGCCTTAAGTTAGCAGTTGGCACTTTCTGATCTTCAAATGCTCTTCAAAAGGTAAAACAACCATGTTTAATCGTGGCTTTCAGGGCAAGCAATGAACTTTAAAACAATGAAATTTATGGGAATCCCTCAAATTAATTCTATTAAGTTGTTTTGACAGGTATCTAATTGTTCAGTCTCTCCAGGGGGAATAAGACAACAGTGTCACTGACAAAAAATAACTGAGTTCTCAAAGAAATGAATGACTTTTGTGTTGTTTTTTTTTTAATGAAGAAAGTTTATTGCAGGTCTTTCTCTTACAATTCTAGTAGAAAGTATAGCTAAGAGAAAAATGAACTATGACCAATTCATAAGAACGAACAAAGGAAAAGGATTAAGCTGAATACATACTCTATTGAACTAAGCATTATGGTAAAGAGAAAACCTCATCTATTTTGTGACTGCAGATTAAGGAGAGCTGCCTCCCAATCTTGGTTTCCAATGCCTGCACCAGGTCAATAGGGGGTTAACACTGACAAACCTCTGATGGCTATTGATGACAGCTCCTCTATCAGCTCATCCTGGAATTAGGAGCTGCTCAGTTCATCATAGCTTGGATAACATGCAGCAGGCTTTCCCTTCAGAGGCCCAAAGTAATTTTATTTTCTCTAACCAGGTAGTCTGAACCTGAAGAAAGGTGTGGATGGGACACTTGTGGTTAGGATAGAAAATGGCTAAAGCAAAAAGGCTTCCTTCACTCCAATCTTTGTAACAAATAAATGTCCACTTCTCATGTTTACATCCCAAGTTACTTTATTTAAATTCATATTATCTAAACACTACCCCGCCTGCAAGTCAGATAACAAACTTGATGGAAAACAACCATCTTTCCCTCTCTATCTCCAAATGTTTGTCTCATGATATTTTACAGTTATTCCACTAAAAAATTCATCATGATAATTTGCCTCTTCAAGTTTAGTAGAAACTTGGCTAAAAATAGAGGCATTGGAATAGAAGGCAAATAGAAGTTTTCTTCCCTTGTCTGCCTCTCCCACTTTTCTGAGAATTCCCATCAAAAGAACAGAATAGAGCCTGCTGGTGGAAGTGAGGCCAGGTTCCCCACCTCACTGCTTGTATAAAAATATGGTTAGCTACACCATAAGTTAGTCTATTTAGAGCCCAAGACTGTGTGAAATGGAATTAATAATTAACACAAAGAACTTAAAAAACCACCTAACATTTCCAGAGTCTTTCCCCTACTGGTGTTCCCAAGATGTGGTTCGTTTACCCACTGTGTGAGAGAGGATCAGACCTGGCTGAGGCTTGCCACGAGAGGTGCACACAAACTGAAAACAGTCACAGGAAATGAACAAAACTGTGGCCAGAGTGTGGGGAGCTTCAGTTGGATTTGTTTTTCCCAGTCTACGCACCAGGCTGATCCCCAGCAAGCTCAGGAGAAGGCAGAGTGGGGGACCGGAATGGCTCAGGAGCAGCAGGGAGGAGGGGCTTGGACCCAGCCCCACGAGGATCAGCAGCTGCAGCAGCAATTGCAGAAATTTTCTCCATCCCAGCTCTGCCAGAGTCCTGACAGTGCTTGCTGCAGAAAATCTGACTCTCCTTATCTAGTGCTGTGTTCTACAAACAAACAGAACAAACCCAAGGCAAAACATGAAACAGCACTTAAATACAACCCTGTCTTAAGGGTTAAAACAATCTACAAGACATAAACTGCATGCAATACAGCCAGGGTAAAAAAGGAGAAATAACATTAGAAATATTTTTATATAATGAATGGTATAATTTTTGTGATGCTGACTTTAGGAAATGTAAGGAAAACTTCTCTTCCAGATGTATGCTTGCCATGGTGTTGCAGGTTCAAAATTTTTGTCTTGCAAGTCTGATGTGGAAAGAAAGATGGAGCGAGTGGTTGTGATAGAGAAGGAACTTGTCATAGTCACTATTAGCAAAATTTATGTACCTGTGTTTTTGCAGCCACAAGGAATCAGGTGATGATTTCTGAGAATTCAGTGCTACAATTCCTGTAACAAACCACATGGTACATAAGGGGAGCTCCTGGGGAAGGTGACAAATGGAAGCCTAAACATGTTTTCTTTTTCAGGAAAAGGGTCTGCTATTCTGCTTAGTGGTGAGATTAGCAAATGACCTCTCCTGGTGGCAAAAATGCATAATTTCTGAATTCTGTACTTAAAAATGAGTTTACAGGAGAAGGGAGCAACAGGTTGGAAAGAAAACTGAGAAGTCCATAGTGAATAGGTGGATTATCTGGACTATGTGGTACATCTACTGAAGACAACAATTTCCATGTCCTCTAAAGGATATGTGCTAACTGTAAAGGTCAGGTGCTCTGTTTTCCTCATCAATTTATTTTTTTGATTGGACTTGCTTTACTAATGTGAAAATTTCTGTGTGTTTTAGTTGGGTTTGACTAATACACTATTCACTGAGTAATACTAAAATAATTTTCTGACACAAGTCAAATTTAGCATGGTTCATTTTTTTCAGATTTGTTTAGTGTATCAAAATCATCAAGGACAGCAGATACAAGGTACTTACCCCTTTTTTCTGGTTGATTTTTTTGTGTGTGTGTGTGTGTGTGTTTTTTTGTTTTGTTTTGTTTTGTTTTGAACTCAGCTTACATCACTAGCCTCCCTGCATCGAGATACAAGGAAAAAATTCCATAGTCCACAATTGAGTTCTCTACTACTGGCAATCAGCACTGCAAAGGGAGCATGCAAGGAAAAGAGGAACTGAACTGGGTCTGGGCTTTTGAGATTAGTGATGATTTTATCATTATCAAGACACCTTTCTATTGCCTTTTTTCTTGCTGAAAAAAGTTGTAAATAGGGGTTTCTACTATTTCAGTGGCAGGTAAAGTTATTTAAAAGGGGAAGGACATGCTTTCAATTCATGCTGACAGTGATTTTCTCCTATGTAATGCAGTTCAGGGTTTTCTTTTTTAATTTTACTGTTGCTAAGAAAGAATGGGTTTTATTTATTTAGGAGTGATTATCTCCTGTCTGGCTCTAAAGGAAGTGTCAACTGAAATTTTTATTTTAAATAGAAATAATGTTTAGTTCAGTGGTTTAGTTATTGGCTTCTGACTTCAAAGGGTTCTCATATTTTCCTAGCTGTTTTTAGATACAGTGAGATATAGACATGCACAAAATGACTGCCAGGAGTCATTTGACCAGAAAGTGTCTAAGGAAGGTAAAAATTGTTGTGTTCGTGTTTGCTTAGCCTATTTCAGATACGCATCACGCAAGACAGAACAGTTTTTTCCTAAGCGTTTAAAAGGTATTCCTTTGCTGGTTTGCTGTGGCTGTAGAGCTTTTTCCACTTCAGACTGGCTTAGTTATTTCTCCTTTCTTGTTACAAATGGAGACCATGTACTTTTTGTGCAGCACAACAAAGCATTGCCATTAGTACGTACCATTGCCTTGAACCTACTCAGAGGAAAGCAATGCAGGCATTGGGAAAGGAGGAAAAAAGGAAGGAAGCAAGGGACAGAAACTAGACTTACTTTAAGCAGAACTAACACAATTGCAACAAATTTAGATTTACAGAACATTTTTTAATTGACAAAAAAAAACCAGTAATGAATTAAGAGCAACATGCTTCTGGGGGCAGCAGCAGGAGCGTCCTGTGCAAAGATGCTGAACTGGGGATGTGCAGTTTTACTTATCTGCCACAGAATGGTATTATCTGCATGGGCCAGGTGACAGTGTTGGAATGAGGTGATGCTAAAGGGGCTCCAGGGAATGTGCTGGTGGACTGAGAGAGCAATGCACTGCAACACATGAGAGTTACAAAGTGTGCTTGTCTGAAGCTGAATGTTGGTAAGCAATGGGTGCTGGAGCAAGTGAAGAACTTCTGAACACAAAGGTAAAGCTCAAGGTAAACCAGGGCAAGAATAACAAATTGGGGCTTAACCCTCATTAGATCACAGTGTTTTGAACAAGGTTTTACTTTTCCTATCAGCATTAACTGGGAGCTACATTCAGCAATTAATAATTATGCATTTACATCCTTCCATACCTGTTAGAAGGAAATAAAGCAGGAGAAGGTAAAATGAGGTGGACTTTCCTGGCTGAAGGAGTGTCAGTAGCTAACAGAAAAAACCCACACCAATAAGAAGCCAGAAGCTATGCTGTGTCAGAGATCTGAGACAGGCTGAAGTGGCATGCAAGTTGGAGAGGGGCTAAGAGTTAGAATTAAAATTGCTCTTATTACATATAGTGCATTTTATACCAGTTTGCAGCTTCAGGCTTATCCATAGTCTCAACAGTATAAAGAATGAAGCTCTGAAGTCCCTCTCAAACTGTCAAGTCAAACTGTCAAATGAAATGCAGACAAGAGCATGAATCTGAAATATTTTTTCTGACTTATTTTTATGTTATCACTTTTCCTACATTTAAATTGTTTGCCTTTTTAACTCACACAAATGTATTTGCAAAAACATTTTATTTAAATTTACTGGCTCTCAGATGATTAAACCAATTCTTTGTTAACATATGTGGGCTGGGCTTTGAGAGTGATTAATACTAATTGGAGGTTGAGAGTGGAAGTCCCTGTTATGTTACCATGGATGGTTTTACTTTTTTTTAAGTTGCCAAAGATATATCTTGTGTGCAGTGTCCATCCTTGGATGGGCCCCAGTAAGATCAGAAAGAAAGGAAGTTTCGGGAATGGAGCCTGGTTTCTTGGTACGGGTACTGTTGAACTATGTGCAAGATGAAGTAATACTCGGTCAGGCACAGAGGAAGACCCTACTGAACTAACTAGGGGGGCATTATGACAAGAAACCCCTACAATTTTATAATGAAAGATTTCAAATTGTTAGTAAACTTCATTTTAACATATACCTACTTAGTGTTCACATGTTTATGTTTGAAAGCTCATTTTTATCTCTTGGGTAGCACCCTGTGATAGACTTGGTTGCTCTCAAGCAATCATGAGACAATCCACATTATACATCAATAAAGACTAGAATTAGAGACTCTTCTAGTTTTGGGTTTGCTATTCTTGCATCACACATGCTCATAGAGCACTGTTAGGAGAATATGCAGAGTATACTATCAATGTATAAACATGTTCATTTCTCTTACCATGATGACAGAAACCCCAGCAGATGTGTTGTTTTGCTTGGGTAGGGTGTTATTAAAGTGCTGCTTCAGTTTACCTGTTACTTCAGCTTGCATATTATTCTCCTGGGAAGCATCATCCTGCATAAGAAGGAACACAATATTCAAGTTAGAGGAAAAAATGAAAAAGTTTTTTTATCATCAGGTACTTTCTGCTTTTTGAAGCATAGTAAATAGTCAGACAGGCAGTCCAAAGGTGAACACTCTGCTACATGAGGGACCTAATTCCATAGGAAAGGAACAGAGCAATCACTCACGGTTTTATGAGTGAACTTCTATTTCTTAAAATTACATAAGACACTTCCAGCGCATTGGTTTGTTCCACAATTATAAGCTGCAGGTTTTATTCAAGCTAGTTAAAAATAATATGCTTGAAAGATCTTAAAAATGAAAAGCATATTTGTTACTTGTATTTCTTTCATATCACCCCTTTAAATGGCCCATCATGTCCAAAGTCTGGAGGTGCTCTAAAGTAACATAAATATGTTTGAGAAAAGCTGTTATCCATTGATTCACTTGTTAGTAGTTGTCTTCTCTTGTGTCAGGGAACTCCACAGATCATATTCAATCCTTATTTTAGAACGTCTGAAAATAAGCATTGATTGTGTCCATTTAAACCTAGTACTTATTAATAATTAATTGATATTAAATCAATAAGCAATGCAGTTTGGTGTTCCCCTTTGCTGCTGCCTGAGAAATTGAAGGACTGGAAGACATTAGCTTAGTGTCTATGGTAAATTAGGTGTTATATTTGCTAATTGTACTGCTGCTACATGTTAATGGTTAGATTTAGAAATCAAATTGTCAAATTAGAGACAAGTGAAATGTGATTTACTCACTGACACCCAGGGATGGCTTAGGATCTGTGCTGCTGTGTACCGGGCTTCAGCATTCACATGTAGCATCAGGCTGATTAACTCCTTCATTGAAAAAGAAAAAAAGAGGAGTTTGAAGGGAATGGGAAAGGATATTAAAGCTGAAAATACTGTTGCACCAAGTTTCTCAGTCAATCTTCTTGATATCTGGATGGAAAAAAAGCCAACCCCAGCTGATACCAGAAACAGTGATACCAGTGTGACTTAAGTGGAATTTAAATTTGCCCTTTAGGATTAAGGGTCTGCCTGGAAGTATGTTTGATATCAACTTCTTCACTGTACTTGTGTTTCATGGAGTCTATTGAAAACAAATGAAAAAGAAATGTTAAAAAATCAGCTCTGATGTTCCACTTTGTTCTCTATATCACACACATGATCAGCACAAAAATGTGGGAGAGGTGAGATCTTCTCTGGGCAGTGCACATGCACTCAGAAACATTACATAAAAAACACAAATTAGAGACAAGAATCAGCATCTGAAAGTCAAGAAACTGATGAAATTATTTGAAAATTGTTCTTTTCTGTGTTGCTGCAGAAGAATAAAATACATTGAGCCAAGTCCTCCCCTCCAAAAACCTTTCAAGCCTATCAGTCTTCATACTTATCAAGATTATTTCAAAGAGGCTTCTTCAAGCAGATGATAACAGCACACCTAACTGAGAGCTTTCCCAACTAGCCAAGTTGTTTAGGCTGTGGAAGTCTGAAGTGAGACATCACTTTGAATACCAAGACTGAGGACCTTGTTTGTTCAGAATGCATGTTTGGAAATGTGTGAGATGACTGGGACTTGGGATAAACACCCATGGGGAAATGCAGAAAAATGCAGAAGAAAAGTTTAACTTCTCATTGGCTGGATAAAAAACCACCTCCACTTTCTAGCGAGTCCTCAGATATTATTCAGAGCACTTTAGTGAATTAACCTGAGAAGTGGGGCTTACAACTTTGATCTTTGTCCTACAGACATGATAATTTTAAACAAAACTGCAGTGATCACAGAAGAACTGCTGGCAGTGGCAATTAGCAATGGCCACACATCTTGAAAAGCTCTAATAAATGCCTCAAGTAAAACAGGAAGAAATGCCAACTCCATCCAATCCACAGAGCAATAATTTTTCAAAGAGAGTTAAGAAGGGAAGAATTCAGAGACACTTTTATTTTACAGCTGAAGCACTGAACCTGCTGTTAAGTGCATCATGAAGGGAATTGGGTATCATGATGTTCCCTGAATGCAGTTGGCATTCTGCTACCCTTGCTCAGGCAGAACGTGACAGCCTGAAACACCTGAGCTTTCATGAGGCACTGTTAAGCTAAACCAACTAAAAAGGCACAGCAGCTGGGACACTGGAGAAGAGGCTGCTCTGGATCCTCCAGGCTGCCTTCCCAGCTGAGCACAGGCTGCACAGGGGCTTATCAGAAATGCTGTTTTCAGGTGGGAAAAATATCAGTACCTTTGCTGAATCAGTGATGTTATCCCAGTAGGGAGAGGGAAATTCCAGCTTCCCCACAAGTATCTGATCAAAGAGGTCTTCCTGAAGGTTGTTTTCACTGTAAAACAGCAGTAACAAAAAACATTAAGAGATAAAAAGCCAATTTGTCATGGGAATTTTAACTTGATTTGGAGATGAAACAGAAATTATGTTAATAACTACTAGGCACGCATAATTTGCAAGTTTATAGAGTGATAGCTCATCTGAGCCAATTGATTGAGGTAACTCTTCCACTGGAATAGGGACTGCCTTTTTAACACACATTTATTATGACCTTGTTCTTACTAGCATGATATGGATATTCTCTGTGTCCTACCCAAAAACCCTAATCAAAAAATACTTTTGCTTGCACAATGTATATTTCAAAACACATTTTCAGCTTTAAACATGAATAAACAATATGAAAAATCCAAATACCTGATCTAATATTTTACATCAACAATCATTGTATTGTTTGCAAAATATTTTAATTCAGCGTGGTGATTTAGCTAAAACCTAACTATTTTGCTGTATTTTGTTAAGTATTTTGCTGTAAAAATGAACATACAGGCCCTGCATTAGTAATTTATATGTTAAGAGGAGAATTCCCTATTAAAATGTGCTAATTCCTTCTCATTCTCTGGCAAAAAAGAAAAAAACTATTTGATTTTCAGTAGAACTCATACATAGCCTGACTCTGAGTACCAAAGATGATGTTTGCAAACCTCATTGCTTGGTTTGACACTTCCCAAAAGGACAAACAGGATTGAAAAGGCAGGATAGGCAGATTTTTACCCTCGCCTGGCTTACCACTGCCGCTCTCTGGAGCTGCCACGTCCCAGCGCCAGCAGCAGAGGGCAGTGCGTTCCCGTGCATAGCGGAGCTAGGATCCACATAGAGACAAAAGGAAAAGCGGCTCTGCCCTCACCTCCCCCCCCCACAGCACTAAAACACCTGCCTCCGTAGAAAACAAATGAATAAAATTGATCCCAAAACCTAAAATGAGGAACAAATTAAAACCACTTAAAAATGTAGGGAAAACGCATCAATCTAAATCCACCTTTTTCCTCCCCCAATGATGCCTCCTTCAGGGAGAAAGGTCAGACTTGCTCTGAAAGAACTTGATTATTTTTGCTGTTTTCCCTTTGACACCCACCTGCGAAAAGGTGGGAATCCACATAACAGGATGTATGTGATCACACCTGCAGCCCAAATATCCACCTTTAAGCCATACCTGAGAAAATAAGGCTGTGTTACTTGTGCTGAATTTACAACAACAAAATAGTCATTCCCAACAAAAATAAATGACACTGACAGGATTGCGGGAGAATCTGTGCTGAGTTACTTGCTGCTGGTATGGTGCTGATATATTTTGTGCCTGAGCATCTTTTTCCTCACACCTTTACAGTCTTTAGGAAACCATGATTCTGTGATTTTTTTTCCTCTACCATAAAGCCTCAAGGCTCTCCAGGGTTTTCTGAATATACTCAAATCCAACTCAGTATCCAGGCTTCCCAATCCAGAGCCACTAATGATTGAAGACAAGGATGTGCCTTCTCAGTCCCTACAGTGAAATAACTCTAAGGTGTTGCTAAGCAACAAGACACACCAATTCTCCAGCTCTCCAGTAACACAGGGAAGAAGAGCTGCACTTTTCTTTTAAATCACAGAAATTAAAAGACTAGAGGTCAAAAAAAGGCTTTTTCCCCTACTCAGTGAATTCAGTTTGTCAAAACCTCAAGCACGCAAATGAGGTGCCCTCTGACACCGGAGCTCACTGCAGCTGTGAAATGTTTCTCAATGCAACAAATGCACTGAACAAGGAGTGAAACAACACAACAAAACCTCCCTCCATCAGGAAATTCAGTGGTCACAGCTATGGCAAGAGTCACCCAGAGCATGGAATGGAGTTCTCATAGGTCTAAAAGAAGAGAGGACTTGTGAAAATCTGCCATTGGTGAAAATTCCATTTTACAATTTTTTTTCTGTATTTTTGCAATGAACTGTTAAATTCAGAGTAATGGGGTTGTTCAATTGTTTTCAAACAGGATGTGTCACCCAAAAGGGTCACTTGATCAACATGATCTAATTAGAACTGTCTTGAGAACAGGTTTAGGCTAGGTGACCTCTGGAGCTTCTTCCAATATAAATGATTCCATTTCTAATGCACTGTGTTTTGCCTGTCTGTTCTCCAAGCAGCTGCCACGGCTGATACAATGGGCTCTGGATGCTGAGGTGAGGCAGGGAGCACAAACAAATGGACTCCACTGCACCAGAGCTGGTCCTGGGGAGGTGGGAGGAGAAGCAAAGGTGAATTTTGGGAGCAGGCAGAGCAAGGATACTGGCCCCTTGGAGGAACTGGGAATGGTGCCCGTGAGTGGTTTGGTTACAAAACAATGGAGGGCTGGCCTGTTGGAGCATTTACATCTTACAAGATCTTGCAACCTGCCAAAAATGAGTGGTTAGCAGGTCTGTGTTGTGGGCTGTCATGCTCACCCTGTCTCTGCAATGATTTCTGGAGCCACATAGGTGGGTGTCCCACAGACAGTGTACAAAGGGCCTTTGACCACTGTCGCCAGTCCAAAGTCTCCAAGCTTCAAAGACTTTGTCCCATCTGAATATTCACACACCTAGAATCAGAGAAATTAACACAGAATGAGGAGGAGAACATCTGCATTTTTCTATCTGCTAATTTATTTGGGAAATCATCATTACCACACCAAGAAGATGGGAAAAAGAGTTAATTTCCACAGCCCTGTAGGGAAAGAAGAGGAAAAATGATATCCCCATTGATTGCAGCTGGAACGAGTATTCAATGAAGCTGTCTGCCAGCTATGTAGGTCAGACCATGACACTGCCTCGAGCAACTAGAGAAAAGAAAACTCAGTCCTTGAATACTGAGTTTTAAATATATTCAGCAAAATATAATACTCTACTTTCATTTGACTGGGACCTAGAGTTTAAAATGGGACTGGCAGCTACAATCAGATTTGTTTAACATCTTGTTAATGTAGCATAAATTTAGTCAGCATACTAGGCAATTTATCAGCAAATTTCTTCTCTACGCTTGGTCTAGGCAAGTTCAGTTTAGGTTTCTGTGCAGATCCAACTGCACCTTACCAAAAGACCCATGAACAATCTAGCATGGAGTCATTTTATTGATGAAAGAAGCTGAATTTTGATAGAAAGAAAAGCGCTATACAACAGTGATGGCAGGAATAAATCAAAGCAACAGAAAGGAAACATCCCCCTAATAAAGTCATCTCAGTTTGGCTCTTAAAGTGAAATGTTCATATTAACAAAGGGGTCTAGTTTCTAGAATGGAGAACCCCATAATCTCCAGAGTGGATTAATTTATTTACCTTCCTCAAACAACTTGGCACTGTGATACCTTTCTTCATTCCCCTGTGTAATTCATATCAGTAATGGAAACACTTGTTCTCCTTTATATAACACCTTCATATCAGCTATTACTCTTAGGGTTTGCATTTTTAAAATACATGACTAGCAAAGGGAATGTAATTCCCATCCAGACAGGCTGGATGACCCTGTGTAAAAAAAACTATGTGCAAATACAGGTAGTAGTTGATGGGAATTATTTGCATTTGCATTCAATACCAGGACGTTATCTCAACATTCTGCCGCTGTCAATCACAGTAAGATTTGCATCTGTTGAGTAATCTCTCTAGGCTTTCTAGGCAGAAAGGGCATTTGTGCCAGATTGTAACTGATTCAATCACTAATGAGAGCTTAAAATTTCTTTAGACTGTGTTTGGAGATGCACTAATAGTACGTGAGACTTCCATCTTCATTTTCTCTCTAAGTGCCATGTTGCTGTGACTGCATTTTCCAGGAGAAGCCTACCCCATCAACTTCTCTTTCCTAAACAACCTAATTTATTTGAGGGTTTATTTAAATTGCTAAACACTGTCAATGGAATTACTGGGGAAAGAATTGACTATTAATTAGGAAGTATTTTCAGCTTGTAGCCTTGCCCTTGTAATAGTTCAAAATCCAGTCTGGGATAAGCTGTGACACCTACTCTTGATGCAAACTCATTAAACAAGACTGACAAACACCACAAAAGCCTTTAAAAAGTGCCTCAGTCAGGGGAGATCATGGCCCTGTTTGTGCAGTGCATGACACTTAATATCTAATATGTAATGCACAAGTGTAACCTCTGCATATAGTCAGGACAGCACACGCTGATCCCATTCTATGGACAGAACAGGAATGATGCTCTCTGTAGACCGAGGCATAAGTAGTTCCCAAAGCAGACTTCATGGTAATTCTTGTCAACACAGTTATTTTATCTCTGCTGAAAACAAAACTAGCCAATTGCCTAGGAAAAGAATAAACAGATGTAAAGGGTTAATTCCCAGCCAGAATACTGGTAAACCATCACAAAGATGATCCTCCTATGACAGTGAAAGAAACACTGGCTTCAGATGGTAACCATATGACTGTTCAAAGAAATGGAAGAAATGGCTCTCAGCCCACCTTTCACTTGCAAACTGATAAATAATTCATTGACATGGCTTTAAAATTCATTGCTTTGTGAGACAATAGTTCTGCTTATCCAAAAGGCAGCCAATCAAAATGTAAATAAAGACAGGTCTAAGGACAGGTTTGAGCACAGCTCTCCTGCATTACGGTGATTGCTATCTCAGGGCAAAAGATTTACTTTATACATACTTATTCTAAATTAACATGCCTTCTCTTCTCTACTGTGCTCCTTGACATTTATACACAAGCATTTGCATTAATGAGAACAAAGTAAGAAAAAATACTGGAAAATAAATGGGATGTACCAGAAGATTTTCTGGTTTAATGTCTCTGTGCACAATGTTGAGACCATGCAGGTATTTGAGAGCGCTGGCTAAGTTGTAGACCATGGCACTCCCATCTCTCTCTGTGTATTTTGTAGATGAAGTGATGGCATCAAATAGATCTCCTCCCTGTGTAATGGAAAGGAAAAAAATCACTGTTTAAAAATAATTAAGGTTGTATTTCATTAAAAGAAAAAACAAACCCTAAACAAGCATGTAAAATCTGCTTTCACAAAAGACATGCTCAAATTCATATTAAACAAAAAAAAATAAAATTTGTGGAAAGATGATCTTGTCACCCAGATACTAGACTGGGAGTTTGGTCATCTACATTAAATTCCTAACTGTACTCCAGGGTTCTGGTGTCTGAGCTTGAACAAATCACACATTTTTTTTCTACTGCTCTTCCTACCTTTGATCATTCATATTTTATATTATAATTTATATTACCTACAGATACATGCATACAGCTCCCTTTTCTTCCTCTTATCAGTTTAATAACTTCAGTATATTGAAAAACAGCCCTTAGTTTGAGTAAAGCCTAAAACAAATTAGCCCAATAAAAAAAAAAACCACCCTCATAACTAACAAATATTTGGCAAATTCAAATTTCTGCAGATATTGCAAAAAATATCAAATAAACTTAGCTGATGAGGACAAGAAAGATAAACACATTCCAACGTAACTGAATCCACTGATTGAGATAAAGTGCAGAATGTCCAGGTGATTTCTGAATGTGTCAGGCTCTGTTTATGGATGTCCTGTTCCTCTGGGAACACTCAGCAATGTGTTAGTGAGTTACTGATGTGACATTTTCAGTCACTGCAACAAATTTCATGTGGGTGTCTCCATGATGGTTTCCCTGGATACATCTGTAGGAGTGATCTGTCTGAGCTGTGGGTGGCATTCCAAGAATTTCAATGCACACCAAAGAGAAGCAGCAATTCAGGAAGTATAGGCCAAGATGGTGAATTAAAACATAAAAAAATATCATCTTGAAACCCCAAAAAGCCTATAGGGTATAAAAATAGCTTCTAGAAAGGAGGAAAGATAAGTGGGCTACAGAAATTATGTATTCAACAACTATATGCTTTCTTTAAAGGTTTCCCAGTCTGGCAGCCATTCTAGAAGGGACTCCTGAATGTAACAGCATTTCTGTCAGAAATAAAAAGTGCTGCTCCAAAAATGAGCAGTGCTGCTTTTGTTCTATGTTATTTGTATCTGACATGCCAATCAAGCTGGTGTGCAGTGTTGCCATGCATGCACAGAACTCAGACAAAAGAATGCACAACTAGAACCTGATGCTACTCGTGTATTTGGCTCACAAGGTGACAGCAAAATGAATATTTGTGTTTTCTGTACATGTACGAAAGCAGCATCTGTTCTTTGGTGAACTGTTTGATATTAGCAAAATGGGTGAGATCTTCAGAATTTTGGATTTCCAGGATGAAAATTGCTTGAGTTTAATCTGTTTGTCTTCTCTACTAGGATAAATTCATTACAGATAATTAATTTCTTCAAATCAAATTATTAAATAACGAGAATAGTGAAATAAATGCAGGTGTTCTGTTAGCAAATGCATATCATATCACCTCCGCACATTGTAGGCATGGTATAAAACCCACTATCCCCTTCTCTCTAGACTATGCATATTACAAAATTACCTCAAATCTCTGTTAATAGTCAAATTAAAACTGAAGAGAGAGAAATCCCATTAATAAAATTGCTTGACAGATGTATTTTTATGATTTAAAAATGCAAGTTGCCACTGAACCCATATTTGATTATGTCTCTCAAGATCTTAGCATTCCTAGATACTGCTTGGATTTCACACCAACACAGAGAATTCAAACAAGACAAATAAAGCCCCTTGAGCCTTGCCTTGACCAGCTCCATCACCAGGTAGAGCTCTGTGGGGGTGTCCATCTCCTCTATGAGCATGATGATGTTTGGGTGCTTCACTTGGCGCAGAATAGACACTTCATTTTCAATCAGGTGTTCCTGTTCATAAAAGGATGGAAATTTATCTGAAACATGAATTTGCCAATTCACTTTTCCTTTGATCAGCCAATCGCTTGATCAGTGAGCACTCTTTTTGTGATTAATTTATATAGCAGAAGGTTATTTTCAGTTGCTAGATCTTAACTTGTATTTCATCACTGACCACATTTAATTTAATTCACATACACAACTAACGGGGCATCTCTGAAAAAGACCCAGAACATGACAGCAATTCAGGAAGTGCAGGCTATATTCTTATGTGGGTATTAAGAGGTGAAATTAAGTTAAGAACATTTCTGCCCCCAAGCTGGATCATTGGAAGCTGTCACTCCTCATCAATAGCTAACATGTTCTTGATCCTCTCCAGCCTTCACCTCTCATTTAGTGTAGGTTACTCAAGGACAGATTACCTAGGATTTATATCCAAGGACTTATTTTTTTAAAAAAGTTGTGGAATATATTAAAGAAAACAATATTCTGATTTCTTTGGTTATGGATTTTGGTTCATTTTATATGTCTGTTCAGATTTACAATCTGCAAAATGTGTAATAGCTCAGTTAAATTGTTGTGACTCCAACTGCGTAACAGCACACAGAGTTCAATTTCCCCTTCCCTGTGCTTCTGAGGAAGAAATGGCTTTTGAGAACAAATTTGTTTCAAATGCCTTGTTTTCTAGAACATTCTAACACTGGAGAGCAAAAAAAAATTATGTGTCCCTTCCATATGAAGAATGATTTTAGTTTTCCTATATAAATGTTGGAATATGGATATTGTATTTAGGTTATCTGCAAAATAAGAAACAATGCTTGCATCAGACATGAGTATCCTTGCACTCTGGCAGGGAACAAATCATGTCACTGGACTGGGAACTCATCCATGTTGAATGCACTGATAAGGAGCATGCACTTCATGCATTTGTGAGCAAAGCATTAGGAGGAGATGTGATCCACTGTGTGTAGGCAGTGACTGGAGATCTTACAACACTTCACCTTTTTTTTCCGGGGTTATTTACAGATGCATTGTGCTTTTGCCAAAGCTTTCTGTGGCTACATAGCTCAGAAACCACATGCCACATGTCCACCTTGTGAGAGAACAGTGCGGCATGCACGGGTTAAACATCACACCTTTAAAATTCACTTTGAAAGAGCAGCAATTTTCACTCTGAACAAACATATACCTGCTCCAAGCAAAGTGCTCTGGAGAGAAAACAAAACAGACAAACAGGAAGCAATTCTGTTAAACAATGCTGAATCTCATCACCAGACAGATGTGAACAGCCACAGCATATGAAGCCTTAGGGATGGGAGCCTGGAAATTCAAAACTAACATTAAGAGTCCAGGCAAAAACTAGAATATTATTACAGATTTCTCAACCTAAAGAATAGGGAACATATTAAACTTATCACACCTATTAATTCCATCTAAGACACAATGGCTTTATCTGTGCTTTCTTGACTAAATGGCTCAGGCATAATTAATACTTAAAATAAACAGTATTTTTTTAAAGGCTCCAGAATATTGTTGAGCTACTGTTTAAAAATCTGCCCTCAAAAAATGCTGAGTAATATGTAGCTAGTTATTTTCAACCACTCTACTGACTTGCTATGTTTTGCCATGTAAAAAAATAGTAATTCCAAAACTCGTTATGGTGTTCTCCTGGCTAGTGCAATGTATGTTTCAGTCTACATTAATATGATTTATTCACAGACACATTATTGTGTAATGAGTATTTAAGCCACTTGCAGAAAACAGTCAATTGGACTCAAATTTTTGAACATTCAAGATCAAGGAGAAGTGAGCAACACTTAAATCATCCAAATTTGGGCTAGATGTGTGTTTCTAAGGCAGGGCTGTAGAACCGAGCTGCCACTGCCCTAAGAGGTGTAAACGTCTTCCAGCAATCTCTGGCTATACAGATATAGGTCCTTCCAAAATGAGCAACTATGTATCCATGGGGTTGATTTTTTTTTTTAATATATGTTTTAAAGCAAGAAGAATGATAAATAGAAAATTCCCCTAAACTCTACTGTGTAAGGTAGATTATCTATCTCCAGACCATTCCAATTTATGATATCTAAGCAGCTGACTCAGGTAAGGAATAAAAAACATCTAAAGTTGCAAACTGTACACATCATCCAAAAATTTTGTTTGCAGTGGAATGCAGAGGGTCACCCTTTCCACAGCTGAAGAAATTGCAGCATTTTAATCTCAGAAATGCAATCCTAGCACATTTTGTGGCTGCACATGTTTATGATTCCTAAGTTTTTTAAATAAACATGGAGAATATGAGGTAAAATGAAACCTTCATTTCCTAGCACCTAATACGTGGTTTAAAATAACAGATAAAATATTTCTGTTTGAAAAACTCTCCTAATGGGAAATTATCACAGAATCACACAGCTCCTTACCACACAAAGAGGGGAGACATTTTTTTTTTTCCTTTTTAAAAATGTCTATACTCAAGAAGTATGAAGGGAAAGAAGAGGTCTGACACTCTCAGATATTTGCTTGGATTATATGAGATGCTATACTCCTGAAGGCACAATTCTAGATTTTTCTGTTTAAAGTTTGAATAAAAAGAACACAAGAGAACTTTGTTAATACAGGAAGGTGACACTATATAAACAGAAAGAAATGGTTGTGAAAATTTATTTTCAAATCCACATTCTGCTTATAAAAGGAGAATGTTGAGCCATACAGAGAGAAAAATAAGAGTCAGATTGGGATGGGAATTACATAAATAAGCATACAGCTGCAAATTTCCTCTCTCACATTCTACACATAAAAATTGTCCAATAAATTTTGAGTGCATATTAGCATTTTTTTTTGTCAGCCCAAAAAAAATAGGCAAAAATTAGTTTGTTTTTTCTCTATTGTTTAGTAGACTAACACTCACTGCTTTTATTATTTGCTTCTTGGATACATTATCATCTTGTTAAAGAGATACTCTGAAAATAGCCAGAAAACCCAAACACACCCACCATTTATGACTAATGAGCAGCTGCTAGTGCTGCTTCTGTACACATGCAAATGCTTGTACACTACCTTCCCACAGCACTTGGCCTTGTCTATGATCTTCAGGGCAAACTCCTTTCCAGTGGATCTAAGCAAGAAAAACATGAGAGCCATTAATTAGAAAAATTGTGGCATTTTCTGTAAATACATCATCATAACAACGGGCTGTGGCCCATGGAGGTTGCTGGCAGAAAATTCACAGAGCAGACCTGGGTTTGTTTTTTGTTTCCTCAGCAGCATTTGTGCCTGCTGTTTCCCTGACTACCACAACCCAGCTCCCTTGGTGTATTAATCTCAGGATCCAGCTGCAATTTCTTCTTTGTGACCAGGCACAACTCTGTTGCTACTTTAAGGCAACATGCAAAATTTGCCTTCAGCCTTGCACTTACCTCTGCTCAGCTGGTGGGCTTTGAAGATTAAAGCATGTACATCTATGTGTGAAGATTGATACTCTAGTAAAAAAATTCAACGGGATTCAACAGAGCTAAAATCCCATAGTGCATTGCAGATAGTCTAAAATCCTGTAGAATTTATTAGGCACTGATTTTGAGCTTCTGTATTACAGGTTTTTTTTAAAGTAATTTGTGGAATTCTACAGCAGTCATCTAAAGTCCCATGACATTTAACAGGGTGGGTCATATACAAAGTAAAAAAGGATTACTGTTTTCAGCAAATACTCTCACAGAAAGGAGTTCTTTGTCTTTGAAAGTTTGTCTTTTATCCCTTTAATCAATAAAAGCCTCCATTTCTCCTGAAGAGGGGAAAATAAGCAGAAAAGAAAGCAAACCAATTTAATCTTTTTTTTAAGCAAAGAACAAATTATGACTTATAGTATTTATAAATCACAAATCATACGAAACTGCCATTAGACCAAGTTGCTGCTATTTTGTACTGTGCCAGTGCCTATAGGCTCCAGTGTGCATCAGAACACCGCTAGAAAACAGGAGGTAG
The DNA here is from genome assembly GCA_013399455.1 of Anthoscopus minutus. NCBI lineage: Eukaryota > Metazoa > Chordata > Aves > Passeriformes > Paridae > Anthoscopus > Anthoscopus minutus. Next base: position 39,691 of record VWYI01024760.1, read on the forward strand.
ATACAAAAACAAAAGTCACATTTTCAAACTTCCAGGGTGATTTTCACTGTGCTTTTGTCATTAGATACAACTGGTCAAAATCAGCGCCTTATAGAAAAAGGAACTAAATTAACACCTAACATTCCATTTATGCTTTATTGAAAAACTGCTGGAAAGAATCCCTGCCCTGGAAGTGCAACTGTATCTGTGAGGTTGTCATAGTTACAACCTGATCTGGTCTTTAGATAGAAGCCCTTATCTAAATGGTATCTGTGAAACGCCACCCTTTCATGTTACAGATCTAATGTGAGATCTGCTAGGAGTACAGCGTGGAAGTCAAAAATCACAATTTGTGCTTTACACTGTTAGATCAGAAAGCCTGTGCACAACTAATCAGCAACATGCACTTAGCGAACCTTCAGCACTCGTGCTGTGAGCAAGAGTTGACATACACAAAGCCAATTCATCCAGCAACTTCAAATCCCTCTTACAAATACCCTCTACCGCAGCACTCAAGGAAAAAAGGGGGATATAACCCACAAAATTTGTGTGCCAATATCACTGCACATTGTACACCAGAATTGTCTGACAGGCTTCTGGGATTCTTCTCGAGCTGTCAGCACCCATCTGTTGACTCATGTCTTTATATACAGACACACAGGCACAAAAGAGACCACCTTATTCTTTTCTTGTTCTTTTTGTAGAACATCCAAGCTAGTAGCTGTGTAATAGGATCCTGGCTCCACAGCTAAGGCTTCTTAGTGCAACACTATTAGAAATTAAGCATAATTAATAGGAATTCAAAGAGAAGCATTTATGGTTGGCATTGCCTTTGCCGTCATTATTATTTGCAACTGTTGTATATTTATTTCACATAAAATTTATTTAATAATGTTGCACTAAAGATTTGATCCCATACAAAACTAGATATTGAAGTGTAATTGTGCCTTTTTAAAATTTTTATAATTGGAGGGTTGTTTTTCTGGTCCAGTTGCCTCATTCCAAAAAACACAGATGACATTCAGTGAATTAGCAGCCCTTGTCCCATTTCCAGGGGAATTTAAGTGACTTCCAAAATGCACAGCTTATATTTCTGACAATAGATATGTTATCTTGTGCTTTTAACCTGCTATCTTTCATGAAAGCCTCTGGGTGAGGATAAGGGCAGTGGAAAACAAAGGAGATGGTGTAGGGGGTGTCTGGGATCACCTGGTTGGGAGGAAAGCACTGATGGGTGGCAATGAGAAATTACTGGATCAGTATCCCTTGTTCTTGTGGGAGATTTCAATTTTCCCAAACATTAAGCGGCAGCGATCAGCTTTGCTGAGCAGAGAACTCCTTGTGGTGCTCAAGAGGATCTTTGGAAGCAAGGTGGGGGTTTGCAGCAAGATTACAGAGCTGCAGTTGGTGCATGCAGGGAGAGAAGAGGAAAGGCCAAAGCCCCGTTAGAACTGAAACTGGCCAGTGTTGAGTCAGACAACAAGGCTTTCTTAAGTGTGTCAATAGCAAAGGGAGCTTGAAAGAAAACATTGCTGCTTGCCAAAGACTGTCACCTGACTGACAAACATTAAGATAAAGCAAAGGCATGGAATGCTTTTTTTGTTTGCCTCAGGCTTTAGTGCCACTGACAGAAGTTGGGCTGCCCAGTCTCCTGAGCCAGAGGACCACAAGGGTGGGAGCAGTAACCTTCCATTTGCTGAAACTGAATTTCCAAGAGCATGATGGAAGACCCAGGGAATTACTGTTAGTCTAAACTTGGTTCTGGAATATGTTTCCATTCAGAATTCTTTTACTTTTAATTTAGCTAAAACCAGCAGATGAGGATCAAATAATAGAAAGTTTCTCTAACATTTATGTTTTTCACAGTCATTTGCTGAGGTTTCCCAGTATTTGCATACAAGTTGGAGATTCTACATAATATTTAAGAAACTGACATAACTCTCAGGTTGATAAAGATAGCAGAAGGTGGCTCTAAAAAAATACACTGAGAAAGTGACAGGCAAATCATCTGTTATGTTTGCACTGGCAGCAAAGTGTGAGACACAAAGCTTGCAGAGGAAAAGCAGCAGCACTGCACAGGTCTGCAAAGGTATCCTGCCTACCCCACAGGGAAGGACACTTTAGGCATATTAGAGGGTTCGTTTGAAGTGTCTGGCTCCTCCATGCCACAAAACACAAGCAGTAAGCCCAAGAGAGCCACCAGCACATGCTGACAGCCAGCAACTGCATGTCTTAAAGAGTACTGTACCCACAGAATGCTTAAAGCTGTGAAAAATCACATCAGCAGCAGGCAGTGGGGACACCACAGCAGCAGAATTGCTGAGGCAGAAGGAGGGTCTCTCAAACCCTGTTTAGATGCCACATAGAATTTCCTGTCATCCACAACATCTGTAGTGTGAGAGATTTCTTGAAGAGCTGTGGGGTTTCCTGAGGAGGCACCATGAGAAGGTGATGCCTCCTTTAGTTTGTGGGATAAAAAGCCATGGTTCTTTGCTAGTCTTGTATCCTTTTGCTAGAAGAAAACCTAGGAAGCTCTGCATGTTATGCTATGCCTGTTTCTCCTGAATGTGCATATTTTTGCAACTGCTCTTTGCTTTCATCTCGTTACATTTGTCTAAGAAATTATGCTAATGCACAGGGCTTTAACCAGTACAATAAACAGCAGGACTGAACAGTTTCCTTGCTCACCGTTCCACGCACTCCTTTACAACAGCAAAATTGCCATCACCAATCACCTTCCCCACTTTGTACTTCTCAAGAATGGTAGATGACCCTGAGAACTTGTTTCCATTCAAGCCTGTAAAAAAATGTAAGAAGTCAATAATGCAAGCTGAAGAGAAGTGTCAGCAGGATGCAATGTATCCCCAATGGGCTCTACAGATAAAAAACAGTCACAAATGCAAAACAAAACTCAAAAGTAAGCTGTTTTCTCCACTGCAATTCCCTTGGTTTTATCTCGACTGTAAAGAAGAACAAGATGAACCCAAAGTTATTTGACCTGTGAACACACAAATAAGTCTCTTGCTAGGTTTTTGTACAGGCATATTCTAAAAGTAATGAATGCAGTTAGAAGTTCTTCATCTAAAATTTTCTGACCTCAAATTACTTTTTTGACTTATTTTTTTTGCAAACTCAAAGCATAAATGCAAATAAAATTGAGCTACAATGCATATAAAAGACCTAAAATGTTTTATCTCCTGAATTCTTTCAAGTTTTTATAGGTGCTCATAAAACATCCAAAATGCAAGTAATTTTGACAGATGCTTATTTCAGTGTTTTTAAAATAAAAAGCATGACTCCAACATGACATTTAAAAATATTTTAAAATAATTGGCATTACTTTAAAGAGATGAGGAATAAAAGGTTAAGTTTAGCTAAGGTCAGTTGATTGGCCAGTGGTTCAACAATGAGCTCTTTTGAGGAGGGTTCCTCTTCCAATCCAGCCACAAACACATTTCAGGTGATAATGCAGGTCATGTTCAAAATCAAACTCCTAACAGTGACTGTTGAAAAGCAAGGTCCAGTGATATGCTACCACTGGACAAAAAAGAAATTAACAAAATTTCTTTCCTAACTTTACTGCCTTG
>VWYI01024762.1:4643-29782 GCA_013399455.1 Anthoscopus minutus
CGCCGTTTTCCATCATGGGCTTGATGCCACTCAGCCAGTCCGAGGAGGACCAGAAGAGCAGGATCGGCCGGGGAGTGCTGCCCGCCGTGCAGCTGGCCATGGATCAGATCCGCAACGAGTCCCTGCTCAACCCCTATTTCCTGGACCTGCGGCTCTACGACACGGAGGTAGGGACTGCCGCGGCCCCCGCGCCGCCGGGCGCAGGGGGAGGCGCCGCCGCCCAGTCCCGGGGCGCTGCGGGAACAGGGGCGCAAGGGCAGCGCGGACGCCCGGGCCGGNGGCAGCTGGGGCTCGACCCGCCGCCCCAGGAGCGCCCCTGTCCGGGAGTCGCCTGCAGCGCGGGGGTGGGCCCGGGCGGGTGCCCGGGTGGCGGGGGTGCTTGGCGGTGGCGGGGATCCGGTGCCCTTGGCACGCACGTACACCGGTGGGAGGAAAGCTGCCTCGCCCAGAGAAGCCGCGGTCGCATCCTCTGCCAGCCGCCACCCGCTCAGCAACAGATGCACGCCGGGCGCTCCCCTCGCTCCCCCGCTCCGCCAACGGGCTCACGCTGCCAGCCCGGCTTATCCCATGCGGAGACGGGACGCCAAGGGCAGCGATCGCAGCCGTAGCTTGAGGAGGAGGAGACGGGGAGGCTCTCGCAGGGTTTCCCTGAGTTTCACCCTCCCTGCCCTCCGGCGGCAGCGGCTGAGCACTCGCCCCGGGGTGCGTGGCGGGCGGGCGGCGGCGACGGGGCGCGGAGGCGGTCGCTTCTCGGGATGAACTAAATTTGCAGTGCCGGTCCCCGCGGAACGCCGCCGGTGCGGCGCGATGCGTGCCCCCGTTCCGGAACGCTGTCAGCGGCCGGCCGTCAGGGCTGGAAGAGGGGGAGCCCCGCTGAGCGAGGAAACACATTCCCTTCACCTGGGAGAGTGAGGCAGGGAGCGAGGCGAGGGCTTTGTCGAGTTGGTTGCCACTACCACCCGCCCACAACTGCCTTTGGTTTTTGTCACAACTTCAGTACCTGTGTGTTTGCGGAGGATACGCGCGGGTCCGGTACCGGGGCTCCCCTGAAGATGGCAGTCGCTTCTTGTGTAATGCTGGCGGCCGGGGCTCGCTTCCAAGACAGCCCCCGGTAAAGCAAGTGGCGGCTGAAAATCTTCCTGGCTGTAATTTAAGGAAGCCCCTGTCTGCTCCCCTTAGGTTCTCAGGGTCCGGGGGGAACAAGCTGAGAGCAGCAATGACTGGCTATACTGCTCCGTGACAGTGTTTCCGCCCCTGAAATGACTACCAAAAGCCTCTCCTTCCAGGGTGGCTGCTTTCTATTGACATAAATTTGTCATAGTGGTTTTTTTTTTTTAGATATCTCTGAGCAGAAATGCATGGAGGGCAATACTGCTGAAGATGTCACTTAGGAAGGAGCAGACTGCCATCCTGTTGTGTTGTGTGAACAAGGCTAGATACTGACAGGGAGTACAGGCAAGATCAGCCTAGAGTAGCTGCTTGTTTCCTTAAAAAAATGAGTCTTGGGGAACTCTGCAATTGAAATGAAAAGAATTATGGGGGATTTTCTGAATGGCATTACCTATCTCATAAAGTGAGATGCGTGATAGGAAAAAAATCACAGTTCTCCTAATCCTGTTTTCATGACGTTATTCTATATTAGTTCTTCCCTTGGATAGAATTATTACAAAAATCACATATGCATAGGAATTAGAGAAGCCTAGGCAGGATGTCCCTCCTTCGTACAGTAACATCTTAATCAATAAGGTGCTGCGCTTTGTTGCAGTCAAAATATTGTGACATTCTTAATAGAGATTTTTGGGTTCTGAACTAGGTAGTTATCATTAAAATATTCAGGAAAAAATTATGCTGTTTGTTCTGGAAGGAGTATCAGTTTCTTAAAAATTGCATTTTTACTGTTTTGTGCTCCAGGAATATAAGAAATAAGGGTCATGTTGCCAGTTTGCTGTGTTGTTTTGAGTGTTTTTAAGCAAATAATAATAGATGTTTATGGAATGCTAACTCAGGCAAATGTATATGTTTGGAGTACAGTTGGATCATAATTGTGTGCTTAATAGTGACAAGTAAATAAGTTAGTGTCCATGAAGAGTGCTAGATTGACTGCACCCAAACAGAACAGTCTACTGCCTGGAATAGCCATTAAATACCTAATGGCAGCACAAACTTTTTCACTGGGTTCAGTCATTACCTCTTTCCTCCAATGCACTTGCGGTAAGGAGGAAGGTAGCAGGCTCATCATGCCCACTTGATTCTCAGCCTATTTTCTGAGGCTGCCAATAAATAGATATGCCTGAAGGGCCTGGATCCTTATCATTGCATAATCAGAGATCAGGGAGTAGTTCTCCCTCTCAGGGCATCACAGGTGGTGCTTGTGACATTGTTGGCTCTTGAAAGAGAGAATGTAGAGCCTTTAACACATGGGATTTTTTTAATAGCTTGAGAAATAATTTCAGTATATTTATAATGCTTAGGAGATGTATGGCAGTGATTTACTAATTCATGCATTCTCCCTTGTGTCTCTCCAAAATCCCTCGTTGTTGCAGTCTGCTCCTTGTATTGCAGTTTTCCGTAATGCTTTAACTAAGTGCTTGTGAAATACAGTAATGAAAATAAACAGACTAGATTTAAAAAAAAAAATTATTATGCATTCAGGTTAATTCTGTCAGGATTTAACTGAATATTCTAGCTGGCTTGATAGTTCTGGTTTGTATAAGGAAGCATTGTAATGCCTTTACTTTCTGACCAGCTATCTGAAGAACTGCAGTGTGCCTTCTAAGGTCAACTGCTCTTTGTCAGCACTTGAACTCCTTAACCTTTGAGGACATGAGCAGCAACTCTAGTGTTCTCAAAGCATTTAAATTGAATTAAGCATTTAAGTACAATGTTCAGTTTATGTCTCAGTCGAGATTGTGTGAAGTACATCTTTGCAGTGAAATATGACCACAGGTTACCTCTCATACAAAAGTACAAATTCTTCTGTTTTGTGTATTTTTTGATCTTCAAAAGTACAAAGGCTTCTGTTTTGGGTATTTTTTGATCTTTAAATGTGCTTGGAGTGTGATCCTGGTCCAGTCTATTTTGCTACTTCATCTTTATCTATTTGGGCATTCCTATGCAGACTCAGCCAATAAAGTGAAGCTCAAATTTGCATTTGCAGAACTCTGGTCTAAGTGACTTTAGTTTGTACTGTTCTTTTCAGTGAGAGTGGGAGTTGCTCTCTAGATGAGACTCTTGGGCAAAATTTCATAATTGTGTTATTTTAGAAACCAAAGAATTTATAAAGTGATCATCTCTAAAGAGTCTCATCCAAACCCCATTGAAATTAATGGCAGTAGTGCACTGATTCCAGAGGCCCTTGGACCAAGTCCTAGAAGTTAAGGGTGCTTGATAGTTTATGGCTTCAGATCAACAACCATGATACAATAGTTCTTTTTTTCTCCATCCTTGTGATTGTAGCTTTAGTTGGTTAAAAAAGCAAGGAAATATTTTGCAAAATAATGAAAGAAAAACCTCTACAAATGCTAGATATAGCTCAAAAAGCATGTAAATCAGGAAATATGAGGCTTAAGAACCTCCTCTGTTGGAGGAAAAAAGCAGAATAACCCTAAAATAAAGGCATTGATTGTTCTAGAGACCCTATTATAAATGTCAACTGTATTTACATCAGGCAAACACTGACCATATAATAAATAACTGGAGGAAGAAGCATTGTGGAAGAATGCAAGGGAAGTCAATAGAAGCTGGATATCTGTCCTTCTAAATCTAGACATCTTTCCTCAAATATGCCCTGTATTTTCTGATCTCTTATAGGAACAGTGCTTCAAGTGGTGCACAGACAGTATGGGTTTGTTCTGAATCTAGACATGTATGAATCTAGACATGTCAAGAAAGCACTTGTTTCTCTTTTACAAATTGAGTCTTGAGAACTTAAAAAAGAAAATCTTCTGGAGTAAGTGGATATATTATCACAAAGAGGATAGGATATTTTACTGGGAGAATGAGATTACTTAATTTTCTCTAACTACAACAAATACCTTGTGGTAATCATGATATAATCTCATCTTTGTGAAATAATACATTCTAATACCTTTAAATAAGGGGTTGCGTAGAGCAGTGAGCTCTGGAAAATGCACAGGACTCCACAAAATCTAAAGGAAAAGGTGAGCTTACTGATATTTGGTACATATTTGCCTTATTCTATTCTGTAACCAAGTAGAAAGTGCCTTTCCTAATTTATCTGACAAGAAATTACAGTCTAGGTGTACTATTGTAGACTTTATCTTTGTTTCCTTCTTTTTTACTAAAAGAGTGCATATGTTTTCAGTAAAACTCCCAAAATTTAAGAAAACCTGTGCACCCATCTGAGTCATTCTCACCAGCTATTCTAAGTTTTAAAGGACCCAGAGTCCCCAAATAAAGATGCCTCTTCCAGAAAGTCCAGTCATGAGTGGTGTCAACAAAGTCCACTCATGTCTTGTTCCTGCAAGTGGAAGTAAGAGAACTGTATATTTCTACTAAGTATGGGGAACACATCCTTGAAACAGGAGAGCAGGTTTGTGTCAGTGGTACAGAATAAGGTGTCTGTCCACTGGAGCTCCACATGGTGGTCCACAGAGAGAGACAAACAGAGGACAGTTTTTCAGACTGGTTGCTGTCTGAAAAACTCCACCATGGCTGTAACAGGACTGAGCAGTGGCACCCCCACCCCCTAAAGAAATGCATGTGATGTGTTGGGTAGGCCCTCTGTCTTAGGAGGCATCGATCCAAGTCCCTTGCAAGAGGAAGCATGATGTACCAAAGTCAGGTGGGGTCTCTGGGTGTGAGCCCTGTCATGCTTGTGACCACTAAATTGCTCTTACCAATGATCTGACCACTAAATTGTCTGGAGCCTTATTTTGATTTCTGGAGTGCTCACAGTGGGACAAGTAAGGCGGTGTTGTGGTCATCTGAGGGTAACAGCTGAGTACCCAGGAGATGTCAGGGTCTGAAAGAGGGTCCAGTTTACAGCAGACAGAGCTGGCAGACATTTGTTCTTGTACCATCAGGTGAGCATGTGTCTGGCATATATTGAGGTAGCTGGGTAATTTCTTACCTTTAAATATTTCTGAATACTTGTGCTGTCTGATATTGGCATTGAGTGAGGCATTAAAATGCACTAGGCTGCCTGTATGGTGACAGTCACTGTCTGCTCTGCTGGTGACACTCTGCTTGGAAGGGACATGCTTCTTTAAATAGTCAGTGTCTCCTTTGACTTCCACGTAACATGACTCCGTTTACGACATAACCTGCTTTTGCTTTAGAGTTTTGTAAACTTGGAGGGAATAATCTAAAAGTTAAGTGTTTATGTTAATTCTATGCTGGCTTCTCTGCTGATGTTAAGATGTGGGTGGGGAGAGGAGAGAAATCATGTATTCATTGCACCCACTCCTCTGGGTGCAGATCCCAGACCTGCAGAATATATATCCTCTAAATATCTCTGCAAAGAGATTAAAGCCAGTTTCTGGCATATGTCTTGCAATTTCTTGTATAACTTATCCTATGCATACTGCAAAACACACTGTTATGTTCTGATTCAAATGCCAAACATGCTCCATCAGCACAGAAAAAACTACTTTTTTGAATAAATCTAGGAAGTAGTATCTATTTGCATATGAAGAAAGAGTAGAAAGGCCCTGTCCTCTCACATGGTTATCAGCCGGAGTTAAGTAATTAAGTTTGTGGAAAAGATGGGCTGTAATACCCTGGTGATAACTGTGAAGAAAATATTTGCAAGAGGAAAACAGAGAGGAAGGAGCTAGATGAGAGAGATTTAATGATGGCATTCGCAAAGGAAGTTGTTGCTACACTATTTATATTGTTTTAATTAAATACATGTAACTGTTTGGAATGATATAAATGACATTGCATGTCAAGGCTGCGAAACACAATATTACATTACTAATCTGAGTGTAATGATACATGTGCATATCAAGCTTTGTTCTCTGCTTTCAATTTCAGTGCTTTATGGACATTCCCATGGCATAAGGCAGAAGAACAATGCCTTTGAGCAAATCGGTAGAATCTGGGAATCAAATCTTTCATGAAAACTCAAGTGGAGACCATTGCTATGATAGGAAAGGAGATATTTTTCCTTAGGAAGGGTTGAACCATTGCATGCAGAGGTCTGGTTCAGGGAATCAAGTGATGGAAGCTAAGAAAGGAAAACCCCCCATGATTATTTTTGACTTGGGTAATTTTTGGAGCAGCAGGGGTTAGCAGAGATGTGTACTAAGATCAGTGAGCACAGATATGACTCAGTCTTGTGGAGATGTCTGTCAATATGCAGCAGCCCCATATATCCCAGGAAGCTTTTTTCAGACTGTGGGATTCCAAACTGAGATGGTGCAGTGCACATACATCACATTTTTTCAAATTTATTTTTGTACCAGGAATCTTGGGACTAAATCAGTGACAGAGCCTCAAACTTTTCAGCAGCCAGATGCACTGTTCTCTTATTTGTGAGTCTAGCTGAGCTAGAAATGAGATTTGCAGTACCTTTGTGGTTCTTGGGCTCCAGCATTAATGGCCCAGTAGCCTGACTCCTGAAGCAAGCTCATTCAGCTACACCTTTGCTATGACTTAAAGAAGGTAGTGCCCCTAAGAACAGGTGGAATACGTTTTCAGTCACCCTGTGTCTCCCCTTGCCATGCCACTGACACTTAGGAGATGCTTTCTTTGCTAAGGAGGGATTTCTCTGCTTGCAAAGGCTTTTGCAGTGGGTAAGATCTGCTGGATTTGGGGACTGCTTGATACTGCCTGCTGAGTGAAAATGGGGCATACTGACTGGAAAACATTTTTTAAATTTGTTTTTTTCCCCCTTGTGATGGAATAGCTATTGTAATCTCATTGCTAAGTCAGTGATTGATGCTCAGTTTCTGTGCCATTAATTTTTCATTATCATCAGCCTTTTTTTCTGACCATTTTATCCATACTGTTTTTCAAACAAGTTTTCTCAAATGTGAAGGGGAAAGCTAACAAATTAAAGACAAATATCCACCTTCTGCCTGAAAACTGCACTCACAAAGAATGAAAAATATGGGGGCTAATTCAGCAGGGTTGTCCAAATTGTTGTTACTGAGGCTTCTGAGAGATGAAGGCCCAGATAATGGACTAATTGTTTTAAAGTGAGCATCATGACTTTGAGTGATAAGATTAGAAAACTTAGGTTCCCTACTATGGCCTACTTTCCTTAAATAATTCATGAGTTCTAAGATCAAAGGACCATTAGAATTATCCATATTTTACAATAGAGACCATATATTTCAGCTGGGGATTTCTGCCCACTCTGCTGCAAACTGGAATATGTACTGCGGAAAACCTTTCAATCTTTTCTTAAGGATCCCCTGAAATCCTTGTCCCTGGACAACTTGACGCTGTGATTTGCTTGAAATCCCTTTAAAGGTCCATTGTTATTTCCAGCTTAAACTCTGCTGACCCTGCAGCCACTGAAGCTGTGAGGGCATCAGCTCCAGTTTTTTTTTTACATACACCACCCTCGCTGCAATACTTTACCAGCTACAGGCTCAAGACGTCTCTAGCAAAAGAGGGAGATCAAGGCTTCCTGACTTTTATGGCTTTCTAGAGGATCCTTCCCTTGTATGAAGGACTGAGACTGGATCATGATAGAATCAGAAGACTTCTTCACTTTATCAGATTGTCACAGAAATCATGTGAAATCCTTCTATGCTTGCTTCTTTTCAAGCTGGGTCTGCTAGGCTCATGTGCTCTGTCACTAAGTAATGATCCTGCAAAACCTTTTTGAATTCTTGGCTGAACTGATTTTCTTCTTTACCCCCACCTTTTTTGTAAGACCCTTTTTGCCACAATCCCCATCAGAGGAACTTACTGCGTCTGTCTGATTAAATAATTTCCATAATGTCTTTTATTTGATTTGTTGAATAAACACCACTACATATCTCTAAAAGAATCTAATTGTTGAATCTTTTATGTCCTTAAAAGTAGTTATGTATTCTAATTTACCATTTACCAAGGGTAGGCCTCAGCTACTGCTGCAGCTTCGTTGAACTACAGAATTATGTGAAGATTCATACACACAATAGGTGTCTAAGTAACCATTTTACATCGAAAACCTCCAGGGAGAAGTAGTAAGAGGCCCCTTTTGGGATGCTAATTAACTTCCTTTCCAGTGTTTACTGCTCCTGTTTTCACAGGGAATTAAGTGTTTTTCTAGCAAAGAATAAATCTCTTTCTTTACTATCTTTACTCTATATGAAGGGACAATTTTTGACAGACTAACACTTAGAGTGGTATAAAATACAGCACGTAACATTTTTCAAGCATTGTCATTCAGATGTGCACTTGTATTTATCTGACCAGCACCCTGTAGGTATTTTAGTGTACACATATGGTATGAAAATACTGTTTTTGTGGGATCTTGCATATAATTTTAAAGTTCTGTAAAAGCTCCTCGGGATTTTCTTTCTATTTTCGCCTGTGAATTTGGCAAGCCTGAAGTAATAATTTACAGGAGGCTGATCAAGACAGAAAGCCAACTAACTTCCTCTTATTTCCCTCATCCAGTTTTCTTTCTCTAAAAATTGTAAGCAGGACAAAAATTCCATGTTGTTGGTGAGAATCTAATCTGGAGGGATATGCTAGTGGCAGCAAGACTTTGTATGATGTAGCAAAATAAGTTAAGTTCCTGCCTGTATGTAAAGTGATGTAAAAAGTTCTGCATCTTTAAACTTAGCCAAGCTCCCCTCTGCTCCTCATTTTTTGCAGTGAAGCATGCTAATAGTATCAGCTCCACATCACATTTTTCTTTTTTTTTTCTTTTACAGAGTTTCTAGTTAGGTCCCTGAACTAAAGATTTGCTTTCCAAAAGCACAGAGTGATTTGCATTTTCTGTCAACAACAGTGGGAATTGCTGAATGCTCAGCACTTTAGAAACCCAGCCCACCTATGAAAATGCAGTGCTTCTATGAGGAGGAGACCTAGAATTGCCACTTTTAATTAAGAACAAAGGCACTCATCGTTACTTGCTTTACAGTTTCAAATTGCCTGGTGGAATAAAATGTTGATTTCACTCAGCCTTTGGGATAGAAATCCTTTCAGGATCAATGGCAGTATTAAACATCTTTTTAAATTAGATTATTACATCTCAAGGATCTTGTAGTTGAGAAATACGCAAGGTATGGGTATTTTTAAAAAACAACCAGTTAAAAAATAGTCATTTTTATAATTAACACAATTTTGAAAATGCTGTGTTTGACCTTGGCAAAAATAACAGCTGGTATGAAGTAAACAAAAGGAGTGACATGGTGGGAGTACTATGCCCCTAGGGCCTTGTTACTGAAGGCAGGTCTCTATGGCTGGCACGATTATGTCACTGGTGGGTATCAGGAGGTGTTTTCTCAATGTCAGTGGAAGCCCTTGCTTTTTTGACCAGATCTAATAAAGGTTATTTCATTAAAAGGGGATAGTTTACAGAAGGGTAGAAAGTATGTTTTCCTTAACCACTCAAAAGTTTGGTATTATTAGAAACAATTTTTCATCCGCCATAGAGCAAGTTACAGATTAAGCCACCTCTGAACATTAAACTAGATTGAATGAATTGTTGATTTCGGGATTTTTTTCTCAGCATTTTGTGGGTTTTGTGTGTTTCTTCTCAATCTTTTGCAGTTTGTCATCTTCATTCTCAAAGTGCTGCCACTAGAATTTCATCTATTACTTCAGGAGTAATCTCACCATTGCTGTATACACTAGTAATTTTATCTCTTTTCTTCAAGCCTTCTGTTCAGAATGGAGGAAATTAATTTGATCTTTGTGTTGCAATGCTGGGAAAGAGGGAAAGGAGGCAGAGAGATTTTCAGCCTACACACGAGGAGTGAGACTCTGGGGTTGAAAGCAAAACTAAATTTTCATTTTCTCTCTCAAAGTGAATCTTTCTAGCTGCAAGCAAATCTAGTCAGCCTTGGTAGGACAGGTGGACGTAGATAGCCTGCCCATTTGGATGGTGGTCTGGGAGGTAAATAATTTTATCTGGATAGCAGCCACTTAAAAAGCCAGGACATGTTATAGCAGATAGTAGTGTCTTGATAGTGAAGCTGCTCTTGGCAGTAGGTAGAGGATTGGTCTCACTGTCAAGAACAGGAGTTGCCATCCACAATAAATGTATTGGTTTCCAATACATTACCAGGGTTTCTTAGGATATGTGAATGCTGTGTACTTTAATTACACTGAGCGATTAAGCAACAAGAGCAGAGACATGTGGGACAAGAAAGGGTGAATGATAACCTGCTTTGAAAAAAGCTAACATGTAAGGCTGGGATTAGAACATCCTATAAATGTTAATGGGTGTTTCTCAAGGGGGAGGAAGCTGTGTGTGGGAGGCGTGAGGTGACATATAGCTTAAATATATAGCCAGCCTTTAACACAGTTAGTACAGTCTATAATCAAGCTTTTACATGAATTAATAACTGTTTAAGTGATTTACAGTTCAGAAATACTGATCAGGGGATTGAGAACTGAATTTTAAATGCTGTAAAATTAGAAGATAATGTCGCAAGGAGGACAACACTGAAAAGATCTCTCCTTTTGCCTTTGGAAAGTATTGGCTATGGTTGACACATTTATGCCAGGTGTTTGGGGTTTTTTTCTATTTTTAAGTTCTCAGGGATTGTGCTTCTATGAGGGAGCACAATTTCCTCCTACGGTTTCCCTCTCTGAATATTACTCAGTTTGTGTGGAACTCACAAAGGAGATGCCAACAGTGAGTCATCTGGTCACCAGCTCTGTCCGAAGGTTTTCAGCTAAATCTTGCAAAAGCTACTTTAAAGTACTGAGCAAGAATGATTGATGTTTGGTAAAACTCCCCAAAACAATGTGGAAGGCAGTGTTTAAAGTCAAGTGGCCTTCTTTTTCTGACACTGAAATCAAGTTTCAAAATTAGTGCTATTTCAGAGGCTTCACATTTGAGAAGTGGATGTAAGATGCAGTGAGTTAGCGTCCTAAAATTTCACCAGTTATATTTTAGTAGTAAATTTTCAGGGTGTTGGGCAAACTCACTTGAAAGACTCTATCTCTCTATCTTCAAATGTGAAATGATGCCTTAAGTTTTAGCTTTCATATTTTTTCAGATTCTGTGGGGCCTAGGTGTGTAGCTCTGCACTTTACATTAAGCGGTAGTGAGCTCTCTTCACAGAGCAGGTAGACAAAACAATTCCTTTTCCAGCTTCATACCAAGGACAATCGTTACAAGTTTCAGGCCCAAAAGCACAAACAACTGTTTTGGACTGAAGAGAGAAAACAAGAAGGGTGTGACTTCATAACCTGAAGCTGTGATTGGACAATTAGTCCTGATACGCAGATGGAACAAAACTTAGAAATATGTGAGACCTCGTGACCAGTCATCCATTTTGTGACCGTTTTCAGGTCCTTCTTGGATGTAGCCCTGGCCAGGCTCTTGTACTGCCCACGGTGTGTCCTTTAAGGCCTTTCAGTAAATACCTACTTTATTCTTAACTCTGTCTAGCCTCTGTTCTAGGTCAGCCTTCTCAAGGCATCAGTAACAGAAGCTTAGTTATATGCTTTTGTAGATACTAAGCCTCAGGAAATGCTATTCTGAAAATCAAGATTACACCTATATGATCTATCATGAGCATGGCAAATACAGCTATTTAATTGATAAAAATGAAAACAGACGGACTTGTTTTGACGCAGGTTTTACAGGATTAGTTAGCAATGAAAATAGTATATAAGATACAATTGTCTGGTTAGATAGTTAAATATTTCTGTCAGGAAGCAGATTTTCAGGATGCAAGTGACAGGAGGCTGCTTTAATTCATAATCGTGTTTACTTATTTGCCAGGCATGGGTTAAATGCATTAATGTTGAGGGCACACAGAAGTAGCACCAGAAGAGAAAAAGACTGGTCTAGGTTGAAGCTGGTCATGGATGATGCTCCCTTAAATGTGTGTCTATTCATATGGTGTTGAAAATTATTTCATAGCTTCTGATTCGCCATTATCCTCTCATGAATTCAAAGGCACTGGCAACAGGGGTTCAGTGAAGGGTGGTGGCAGATTTGTGTCTTTTTGAACACTGAAGAGGATGTTGGATAGTCAAACCACATTTTTTTGTTACCTACCTGTGAGCCAAAGCTGTGACTCTGTGGAGCCCCATGTCCTCACTTAGCTTGGGCGTAGGAAGAAGACCAATTCAGAGCACCTTAGCTGCTGAGGTTTGGCAGCATAAATACCTGCTCTCCTCTCCTCTTCACTAGTGTAGCCAATGCTGAAATAACGCTGGTGAGGAAGGCTGGTTCAAGGACTATTCACCAACAAAATCCCATTTAAGCCTCTAAGAAAGGTATTAAATGGGATTTAAGCAATGTCTTGGCCTATACTGGCCCTTTGCTCAGGGAAGAATTTTATCTTAAGTTAAAAAAAAATGTTTTAAAAATATGTTTTCAGTAATCACATTATAGAATCATAAGGCTTAAGAATGGAAAATACCTATTAAGTCATTGTGTTAAATTGTTGCTATGTAGGCTGTGCTATGAAAGTGTGCTTCCTACTTAGAGTTGTGCCGAGACAATGTGTTAAATTTCTCAATTTAGGAAATATCCATAATAAATTTTGATCTTACTGCATTTGATTTGGCCATACAGTCAGCCTTGTCCAGTAAGAAAACCAGTATCATCTTCCCCACAGGAAGGGCTCCACACAGCCTTGCTGCTTTCTGACTATGGGCAATGATGATGAAAAAATGCAAAGGTTATGCAAGGATTTTTCTCCACCCTAAGCAAGGATATTTCTATCTCACCTTATGTAAGAATGCATTGAGCTCTTTTCTTGTCCATCCAGTTGCGCAGGTGTGTTGGCAGAAGGGTCACTGTGGACAGTTAGTGATTAATTGTGTTTTCTGCTTGGAGCTTTTGTTGGGTTCAAGGTAGATCTGTTTTGCTTATTTATACATTATTATTTTGCTCTTTTTAATTTTATTTATCTATATACTTCCATGCCCTCATGTCATGTGACATATATATTGTAATTATAAATTAGAATGTTTATAGCTAGGATTTATGTGGAGATTTTCTGTAAAAACTTCTTAGTTGCATGTCAGTTTCAGAATAATTTGTTGACCTGGAACACCATGTTTTTAAAATTAAAATTAGACAAGCTAACGTTACTTTCTGCAGCAAACTAATGCTTTCCTTTTTTTAAAATGTCAGCCATTCACAAAATAAATTGCCAAGCTCTGAACGTATAATTTCAAATTTGATTTGTACCAAATTAACCTTCTGCTTATGAGCCCTTCCATTTGTTTTCCTTTCAGATTATTGAGTCATGAAAACCTTTGAGGTTTTGGGTTTCCATCCCAGCTTGGCACAGGGAATTCTTTTGAAACCTTGAATTTCCACAAGATGGTGAAGCAGTTTGTTTTTCAGCTGCATATATAATGAGACTTGCTGAAAATCAGAGCTTTTTTCTACTCAGAGAAGCAAGCATCTCCCAGATTTCCTTCCTCTCTGTGCCACTAGGCTTGGCCCTTGTGTTTCCTCCTCTTGCCCGTGTAGGTGCGAGGGGCTTCCTGTGGATGGGGAGAGCTGGCTGCTGGAATGGAGGAGAGAGGTGACCCAGGTGGCTGCCTCCATGAGAACAGTGGCATTGCTGCTGTGGAAGGGGCAGGGAAGATACTGCTTGTCTGAGGGAGGCTGTGAGTGCTGGGGAGCAGAGATGCAGGTTCTTCTAAGGTGTGGTGGTCCTGTGTATAATCCCTTCTCACTCTGGTGAGTTTTGATTAGCAGCATGGAAGATTTTCTCCAGCGTAACTATTTTCTCTGCATTTCTGCGTGTACAGCATCCGTTCTATTTCGTAGCCTGGCATATTACTTGGAAAACTGCAAATAGTGAGTTGGAATTACTTAGCTAGCTACAGCAATATGTGAAATGCCTGTCAAAAGCTATGTGCCTGTAGATGGGAGGAGCAGGCCTGAATGCTGAATTGTCTCACAACTACCACTGATTTTAAGGAAGGCATGGGATTTCTGACAAAAAGCAGAACCAGGAAGAAGATGTATGGCTTTGAGCTGATGAAGCTTTTGCACTAGAAGCATATAAAATATTATTGATATGCAAAACTTCATATTCTCTGTTTGATGTGTATGAAGCCAATAGAAAATGTGTTTGTGCAAGATAAAACAAACTGGAGCAATCTTCTGACCCAGAGAATACAGGTTGCTGTGTGCAACTCAAATATGAGTTCAGTATGCAACCACTTTAATCAACCCCTAAAATATCTATTTGCAAAAGAATCATATGAGTTCGTGTATTGATTTGTCACCTATGGTTGAATATTTCTCCTACAGAATGTTTTAAATGACACATGTTTAAAATTAGACTTGGCAGAGCAATTTGCCTAGAGATTATTCTTGTGAAGTATTGATTCACAGCACTGCTGTGAGCTGGATTACTGTCCAAATTGGAAAAGCCAGTCGTAGAGAGATCTTTATCCTTTAATAACAATTAGCTGCTTTCTTAGAGGGACACAGCTGACTGAAGCAAAGGAAAGCCGCAAAATGTCGGGCAACCAGGGAATCTAAGGCCTTCTCTTCAGGCATGTGGACTGCTGGGGAAGAGAAAGAAAAAGAAGAAAAGCACCAAAAAAGATGGTTTTCTGGAGCTGGAAACTGGACACTCTGATGCTGTTTATGTTACTAATAATTAGGTGCTCTGAGGAACTGAATCGGACTCGCCTCTCTCTTCTTGGGCTTTTACCCAACAGCTGCCTGATTGATCAGAAAAACCTAACGGCAGATGTGTTGCCTGCAGTCCATTTAGCCTTGAAACATTTATACAAGCATAGATGGATGCTCAAGAACTATGAACTCCAGGTATCATTCCATGACACACAGGTAAATGGATGTATAGTTGTGCAGTGTTTGAGCCTCCTGAGTGAGCACACTTCAGAATTCTTGTGACTGAACCCCTTCCTGGCAAACCCTGCTCTGCTGAAATGTGGCTATCCAGCAATGTTTGGGCTCTTGGGTGGATGCCTGACTGCGATGTGGATCTTGCCTTGCAGTCGTGCCCTGCTGGTGCTAGAAGCAGGAATAGAGTGTGCGAATTGGGGGGGGAGGAGGGGGGCTTGCAAACTCCTACAGCTCTTGATGAGTGTTTGAGGTACCCACAAAGTGATTCCCAAATCCATGGCTTACTGAGTCACTTTGTTCTTTTGCACCATCCTCTGAATCTTGCTCTTCCAGCTTTCCACGCTGGCTGCTTTATAGATCACTGCCTCTCTTCCTGCTTCTGTATGAGCAGGAGAGCAGCCTGTGGTGTGCTGTCAGGGCAGGGTGGTGGTGTCCTGCTTTGCTTGCCAGTTTAAGGAACAATTAAAGGCTGATATGAGAGATGAGAGTTCTGAGAAGCTGGATATATTGAGATGATACCTGTTTTTGCAATTATTTCAAATTTGAGAGAAGGTTCTTCTAGAATTGAGATATCTCTTCATCTTCTGTACAGAAATCAAGACAGTCTGTTTCTAAAACCTGTGTTTTAGTCTGGCCAAAAGAACAGTGACAAAATTAAGAGGAGGAGTTCACATATCAGGGTGATCTGGGACCATGAGCATATTCTTAAGGAGATTGTCGCTGAGATGAATTTCTGTTTCCCACATCAGAGGCATGTGGTGGGGCAGATGCCTGCAGACTCATACACGCTTACAGGCTGCTTAATATTTTGAAGTTACAAAGTAGTGTATCTCAACATGTTTGCTTATCTATGAATCTTTAAACATGGAATGTACTGTTATGATGAAGTTATTAAAATTTGACATTATTACACCAATAACAGTTGTGCTGCATTATACAATGGGAAGAAGGTATTATATGTCTTCTTTTGAAACGCTAGAAAATTAGCCAAGGGAGAAATTAGAATTTTAATAGTGTATTTGGTTCATAAGCACTTATGTATCATTTTTGAAGTGCTTAATATATAACAAACATGATCCCATATGCTATAAAATTACTTGAGGATTGCCTCCATGTTTAATAATGGAACACAAGTGCATCAACTGCATGTTCTCATTAAGAAACTACCTATCTTGTAAATTACTTTTGATAAAACTCACTTTTTTATTTGTCTGTATGTTCCTATTTGAAGTATAATTATAGATATATAGTCCTGAAAAACACGTATTTCTTAGTTTTACATGTAAAAAGAGTAACATTTCAGTTAAATTTTAGCCTAAATAGATGGAAAGTGTGGATATGAGGTTAAGTGGACAGCAATTAAATTATACTTTTATTTGCTCAGATTCAGTGTTTTGGTTGGGCTATGGGGAGTTTTGTGGAGGTGGGTGTTTATTTGCTAATTGTGTTTACACAGATTCCACTTCTGGGAGGAACTCCAAATATTTTTCCCTACGTAAATATTCAGTGGATTTGAATTGCAGAACTTCAGCTCAGTTGCACTGACCTCTCAATCTGAATTAAAATACTGAAGTAATCTATAATTATATTTTTTAAGTAACCCCTGGTAAAAGACACATCATGGTGACTTGTAGGATACAGAATGTAGATCCTTAACATTTCTGATTTTTCTTCCTGGTTCTGAGAGCAGAATAGGCACTCTTGAGTTTTGAGTACTGATTACAGAAATGCTGCAGAGGTCCTTGTATTTAATTGTCTCTCAGGGACAGCATGAATGCAAGAGATCTGATTCCATTTTTTTTTAATGCTGTGAGCCTAGACTTGCCATATGTGACTTTATACAGCCTTTGGATTAGCTGCCTTTCAAGTAGGAAATATGGATACTGGACTCTTTGAATGCAAGATCTGCCATGAGGGGACAGAGAATTGACTCAGGCATCATTCACTAGGAAGAGAGAAAAGTTACATCTAAAAGTATTTGTGTTGCTTTTGCTGTAATAAAAAAAATAGAAAGAAATAATGACTCCCAGTATATGATGATGCACAGGGATTGAAAACAGTGTTTCATTCATGTGCAAAGGGAGGAGAGTTGTGCTCTGCCCTGAGCCCCTGAAGTTTCGAACATTTTCTGCCGCCTGCACTGCCTTGCCTAGAGGTAGGATGTTTTGTGCAGGGTGTTCAGTCTTTGGCTTTGCTACATTTTATTTCAACTAATTAAGCTGTCACAACTCCAGAATGTGAGTGGTAATCAAGAGGCAAGAGGAGCATTCTTGTGAGAGCTGTCTGAATTCTTTGTATTGAGAAGCTGTTTCAATCAGGAGCCTTTGGGAAACTTTCTTTAGCAGAGTACTTTATAACCCGGTGGCTTTGGCATTGAGCTGAGAATGCAATACTTTCTTTGAATGATGTCTCTCAGGTCTCCCATGATTAAATGTGCATTTCCTGATTACTGTGTTGTCAATTCCTTTTAAGTGAGACTCCCTTGAAAACTCATGATGTAGCACTTTAATGTAAAAAAAAAACCCTTAAATATTCACTATGAATGAAAAGCAAGCAAATGAAACTGATCTTGTAGCTCAGTAAATGGCTGCTTATCCATCAGATGGTACACCTATGTCTGCAATGTTTATTTGTTTATACCAGAAGGGCACTGTTAACAGGATTGATGTATCTCTCTATTCCAGCCACCCCAAGCAGTGGCAGCTTGGGGAGGTGTGTTTCCCTGCCTCTAACTGAAGGAGGGCTGAACCTGGGTTGTGTGGAGAGCTCAAATCCTTGAAATGTTGGACAAAGGATGTGGGAAAGTAGAAAAGCTGACTTCTGTGGATTTGTGAATCCAGACATGGAGCAGCTTTTTAGTGCAGTAGGGGAAACTATGCCCTTGAGATTTTCACCCATGGGGATGGGCAGCCAGGTATAATTGAGCTGTCTGAGTATCACTTTATTTCTGTCTTTCACCGTATGGCTGACATCTGGAGTCTCCCCTTCTATGCTGTCCTCAGGGTGATCAGGCTGGTGGATTCTTACAGGCTTAAGCAAGTCTTAAAATAGTTTTACTGTTGTGTTAGGAACAATATGTTGGTTCTTCAAGGTTATTTTTCTACTTTTGCCTAGTTTTCTGAGTGAGTACCTGCTTAAAGCAAAGTGAAGCCGGGGCTTTATTAGTAATAGTGTTAACAAGAAAGGTTTACATGCGGTATTTGGGGCATGGCCTGAGCAAACAAATAGACTTTACCACTGGGGTTTTTTGACTAGGGCTGATTTGCACTCAGACTGCTAGCTGACATTAGGCTGAGTCTATTCTAATGTGTATAACTTCTGACAGGAATGCTGCAGCAGATCCCAGTCTGACTTAAAAGCTGGTTGTCTTTTTTTTGTTAGTAAACTGATTCCTTTGTAATGGAATGACACAATAACATGATAGCTATGTGTCAGCTCATGTAAGGGCATATATTTTCATTAAATTGATTTCTTATTAAACAAATGCAAACCTTCCTCCCCCAAACTCCCTAAAACCCAGCAGTGGAACAGTAACTGAAAGTGACATTGATAAGCAAATTACTTCTAAAGTGAAAATTTCATGACATATATAAGAAAAAAATCTGCTTCAGGCTCAAGATGTAATAAACTGAAGCATTACACTGTTTTAGGGTTGTACATGTATATTAATTACTTAAAAGCATAGACATTTTGCAATGATGTTAGGATACATCGCCAATACTATTCTGTAAATAAGATGAAACAGCTCCTGGTTTTCCTATGTGCAGCTTGTTGCATAAGATGTGTAACTCCACCTTGCACATTCCTGCATTCTGGGATGCTTCATAAAGCAGTTTGCCAAGACAGGCATAGGAAACAAAAGCATCCCATTTTGTAGACTTGAGAGACTGAAAACTTTTGTAAAGTTTTGTAAAGACCTAGGAAGTTTTTAAAAGACCATGTACTTGATAAATCAGTTCTTGACATTTAGCATTCCTTTTAACATGGTATTCTATTTTGCCTCTCAGAGAATGAGGTTTCTCAGTATAGTATTGTAGACACAAAAATTGTGAACCATAAAATAGTTGTCAAAATGCTAATTTTAGCTTTCCTAAATTTTCATATCACTATCCCTATTATTGGAAAAGTCTAACTGAAAACAGGAAAAAAAAGTGTTATGTTGTCTACATTTTTCAACCCAAAAAAGTCTTAATTATAATTCCTGGCAATATCTCTTTGTTTTCGAAATCATATACTTAAGAAAAAATGATGATAAGCCTAACTAAATTCTTTATAAACAGTTTTGAACTGTCATGAAATGTATACAGTTTCAGTTTTATTCTAATGTTTCACTTTCCAGCGCAGCAGGGGTTCAGAGCTATACAGAGGATGCACAGTTGCTCTGTGTTAACAGTTTCTAAACGTTATTTGAGCTACTTCTCATATAGAGCAAAGACAGTAGCTTTCCTTAACTTTTGGTCCCAAAAGATTCAGTCTTTATCCACTGATGTAATTTTGTCTTTTTACTCTATCTTCTTACTGTCACCTTTCATTTATTTCAGGCCCTTGAAAATACTGTGTTTAATGCACCTTACCCATACGAATGCTGTACATGCAGACATCTGGTGTGAGAAAAATTACTTGGGCTTGGCATTTTTGTTTTCCTGTTACTGCTTCTGAGCCATAATGAATTTGAGCAGAGGAGTTGGTTGATGAATCCAATGAGAGCTGACAGCTCAGGACAGGGGTTTGGTGCCATGAAACCAGTGATATTCCCAGGCATGTCCAGGGCAGAGGGGCTCTGGGCTTCATCTGACTTGGGTTTGGAAAGGTGGGCTGGGGATATCTCCCTTCAGCTGGAGTAGGCACTTTTATGTGGAAAAAAATTACCTATTTTAGGTGACTGTTTTTAAGTTAAAAAGTATTGTATACTACAGAAAGCCTATATATTTTTTTTTTGTTTTGTTTTTGTTTTTTATAAAGGGAGCCTCAGCTGGCTAGTGTAGATGCAGATGTCTCCTATGTGGAAGTCTGTATTTACATCATCTAGAGACTACCCTAAGTGTCTGGGGGAATTTTAATGTAAAACTCTGTAGTAACAATTATTTTCTGAATTATTTTCAGAATTCTCTTTCATGGGGATATCTAATGTTTGGGATTTTCTGCTCCTAATAATATGAAAACCACTTGCAAAACTTAACAAATCACTTGGTCTTGTTCTGCACCTCCCTGCTCATATCTCATGGATATTCTCCTTCTGTGGAATTCTACACATAAATGTTTTGTGATCTTTATTGTGAACGCTTCATAAAATTCCTCCCTTTGAATTTGAAAATAAAAAGGGAAATATATCAGAACAATAAGATTCTGGAAAGTTGCTGCATTTAAGTATGCTTTGTTTAGGGCAACTTTAAGGTTTTATACCGGTGTTTTATGTTTGAATGGATCCAAGTCTTTGGTGAATAGTGTTGCTTTTGGAGCAATTTGATTGATTTTGATTTGTCACTTGTGCAGTTAGTCATTCTCTAAAGAAATACTACCAGTGACATCTCTACTCTGCTGTCATGCTCAGACACATCTTGCAATTTCCTTAGCTTTCACTGTAAAGCAGTGATAAAATAATGCAGGGGCCTTCTGAAGGCAAAGAATTAAAAAAACAAAACTTGTTTTTAAGTTCTGGATCATTTGTAGCTAGGTTAAAGTGTGGCAGCCTCACACACTGCTCGGAAAATGGTGATCTGCTGGGCAGTTAGTACAGGAGAAGTAAACTAGGGTTTGTTTAAAAGTAGGAGGTGGCAAGGCCACTTGGTTGATTTGAGTAGTTTCGCTGAACAATTAGACATTTTGGCTTTGCATCACAATTAAACTTTCTACATTTCTTTTGCATAGGCCATCTTTTAAACTAAAAGCGTCATTTGTGTTCAGGTACCATCTCTTCACTTCTCTGATACCAGCTGATACCTTACCATTAAAAACGTTTTCTTGTTTGATGGAGATGCACAGTAAATATTTTAAACATGGAGAAGTAATCTGGATTTTTTTATTCAAAAAAGGAATATAGCACTGTTCTCTGGGGGTGTTCATACCCAATTCTAGTTACTCTCCAGACTTTCTATGTCCATCATAGTCAAAGAACTCAGTCCTGCTGCCTGTTTCCTCCATTTGTGGCTCTTACCCTCATTTCCCACTGCTGGGGTCTTTTTACTCTCAGCTAGCATATGCTGTCTTGGCTCACATCACTGCTGCTCCAGAGCTCCTCTCTCCTGCCATGACCACTGACTCCGGGTGATCTGTGATTTCTCATCTGCCCACAGTAAGGAGAGAGGCAGGGATCCAAGAGAAAGGAGTCATCAACAGGAGGCTGATGAAACGTTGTGAAGAAGAAGTAGGCGTTTCACAGGGTTTAAAAACAAGAAGGATCAGGAAAAATGTCTCCCCAATGTCTTATGAGCAACTTCCAAGCACAGGAATCCTTCAGGAGTGCATGGCTTAGTACCAGCTAAACTATGAGAAGTTTAGAGACACAAATGTGATCGGAGTGCTGTATTTGAAGAAGTGGGGCTTGAAGCTGTAGTGAGGGATGTTAACTCCAGAGGTATGTAGCAACAGGAAGAAAAGAGAAATGAATTTTTATTCACATTTTTGTTAGGAATTGGCTTCTTGTTGCTACAGTACTTTACCAATTGTATTTCATAGATATCAAGCTGGAGTGGAATATTTTCTGAAAACTAATATTAAATGTATCATATAAGGAAAACCATGAGGTTTTTATGATTATTTTCTCAGTTTTGTATTTAAATTATCTCCCAATAAATATACGTTTATTTTTATTATGAACGCAGGGACATTTAATTTCACTTACCATTCTGTTCAAAATGATGTCCTTATTCTGAAAAACAAAACTAATAGAAACAAGAATTTATTGATACATAAGAAAATTCATATGAAGGTATGACAGACAGATGGAATTGATTTATAATATTTATGTGATGCGTACTACATTATTTAATCCTTACTGATTGAAGCAATCATATAGGTTCTTGCATAACAGTCGGAAAAGTACTCTTGATCTCATTTGTATTTACAGAAAAGACAGTTTCACTGGAACTGACAAGCTAAAGGTGCCTTGGAAGGATCTGATCTTAAAGTCTGCATAGACAGAAATCACAGCCACAGCCAAAGTAATTGACTTCAGTGTAAGCTTCTCTCCCCAAAACCTGAAAGCCAGTGTTAATAAAGTAAGACATATAACTTGTAGGCTGGGTAGAAATGCAGTTGGAAGATATAAAAGCCAAGAGGGTTGTTTCTCTTTGGTGTACTGGTAGCTGCAATCAAAGTGCTGCTATAATACAGACATGCTTTAGAGCCTGGTGCTATGCCAGATTTTTTCCCTGGGACTAAGTTCTAGTTATTAAGAGGTCATGCAAAGAACTTTCTATATGACAAGTCATGGCAGGAATGGGTGGAAATACCAGAAAGCCTCCTCTTTGTAGCACAACCTACATACTAAACAGCAGAGAAAGCTAGATGAATGAAATGCAAAAAAATAAAAGCTTGCCTTGAAAGGGATGCTTGCATGTAGATGCTGGTACTTCAGCAATGGTTTTGAACTTGGCAGTGATTGTCATTATGATAGAAGTCTTAGGAGATGTTTATAACAAGAGCTTCTACTTCTTCTTGCCTAGTTTTTGTTGTTACTCTTGGCTGTCCTAATGGGGTCAAAAACCTGGCACTAGATTAATTTACAAAATATGGTAATCTTGACTTCATAAGCCTTCTACAGACTAGTTACTCTGTTCATCAAGAGGTTCCTGCAGCAGGTTCACCAGTCTCCCTCAGCATTGTAATTTGTCTTTTTGAAAGATGTGCAATTTTTATTCAGTCATCCAGGGGTGAGGAGAATTTACTGCATTTTTTTGCAAAGCTGTACCAATAGGCAATTTCACATGTTATTTCTGCTTAAACCTTGCTGATTTTGTATTTCAGGTGTAATATATAATGGTTTCTGTTAGATTTAAGATCACAGTGTGATCTCTATATATTGATTGCGGATCATGTTCATCTCTCCACTTTCTATTGGCTGTGATAAACAGAGGAAGTGCTTTTATTTTCTTGCTGCAAGGCAGAATTTTCAAGAGTTACATCATTCATCAAATTAGCTTTCTGGAGAGAGAACAGAGGAGTATCACCATTCTCCATTTCCCTACTTGACTCCTACTTTAACCTCACATTGTACAAGCATAGTTCCCATAGCAATTGGCTCTTCTCTTCCTGCTGACTTGTGGAGGTCCAAAGAGAAAATGGGATACATATATGATACAGGAAGGGCTCTATTTATTTATAAATTTCATACAAAGGTAAAAGTGTCTCTAGAAATTTTGCCGTGTCCTTGAGTTTTCAGCACACACTTACTCTTCTGTCTTTGAGATACAGGCTGTATCTGTCATAAAATATTGTACCCATAAAATATAAGGAGTATAGATTACAGTTGTCTCAATCTGAATATTCTTGACAGACAGAACCACAGTATGACATTTTCTGCTTAGAAGTTTGAAACCCATCCCCTTGATGACAAAAACTCCTCATGGGAAGTGGAAGATATTTTAAGGTTTTACAGTCTTTTACATTCCATTGCAAGATTGTTAATCTTTATTTACAGAACACTCTATATATAAATATTCATTTCTCTCAGTAGAAACAATATGATAGACATTTTGTTCTTTGACTTTGTTTACCTGGAAAGCCTGTATGTGTAAATGTGTGTAGCTATGTAGTACTAAAGGAGAAGGTATGGGACTGTGGTTAGTTATGAATACAAAATCCAAGTGACTATTTGCATGCTTTGTGCTTCAGCTGTCCTGTGTGAGAGCCCTTTGATTTATAGACATTTCTTTCAATATCTGCAAGAAAACGAATAAAATTAGGTATTGTGATATTTCTAAAGCTCCCATTCATAGAATCACAGAATCACAGAATTGTGTGGGTTGGAAGGGACCTTAAGATCATCTAGTTCTAACCTCCCTGCCATGGGCAGGGACGCTTTTCACTAGGTTCAGAGCCCCACCCAACCTGGTCTCAAACAATTCCAAGGGTGGGGCATCCACAACCTCTCTAGCCAACTTGTTTGGGTGGCTCACTCCTCTTATAGTAAAGAATTTCTTCTTACTATCTAATCTAAATCTACCCTCCTTTGGCTTAAGACCATTCTCCTTGTCCCCATTACTTTTTATTTGCACTTAACCTATGGAGTTTTCCGCCTTGATGGTTATTGAGAGTGCTGTCATTCTTAGTTTTATATGAGTGCTGCTGGTTTGGCCTTACAGAGTTCCCAGCTTAAGACCTGATCCATAGCCAGGATGCACATGGGTTAGGGTCCGTCAAAGCTGAACTAAACTGAGAAGGGATGATAGATACAAAGTTGATGTCTGATTCATCACACCTAACTTTAGATATATGTGTCTGAGTTGGTCAGTCTTTACAATCAAGACATTTAGATGTCTGCTTTAGGATGCAATGAATTCTGTAGTAGTCTGCTACTTTCCACTATTTAGTCAGCTTCTTTCCACTATCTATACTATCCAATAATATTTAGCATAGCTTTAGCTTTGGTCAAATGAATCACACTATGCCATATAGAAAGGGATTTGTTGTTTGTGCTGTTCAGGTACATGGTGATCACTACCAGCTGCATGGCAAAACTATGCATTTTTAGGTTTTTCTTTACTCCTTTCTATTCATGAGCCAAACTCCTCTTAATCTAGGAAATACCTTCAAGTCTGTGTCCTAATGGAATGCCTGGATGCTACCTAGATTTTTACATGACAGACCATCCATTTAGCATCTGAGAAGTGAACCCACTAATGGCAACCTATCTTTGTCCCTCAGAACCTGTCACCTCAGAGCACCTGCCTGTGTTATCTAATGCATATTCTGTCTACTTCCACTATAGAATTCACATTTACCTAATTTTCTGCTTTCAGTACTTCTTCTAGAACTGTGTTCAGATTGGTTTTGTTAGTGATATTTTAATTTCGCAGGATACTTTCAATATTAAGTGCTTTTACATTTTTGAAAATTTAATCTCTTTTGTTATTTTCCAAACACATTTCTAAACTAAGTTCCTTGCCTTCATTAGTATTCTCAGTAGCACCCAGCTTAATAGCATCAGCAAATTTTCATCAAATTAACCAGTTGTTTTTGTCTTCTATATAAAAATTAAAATGTT
>VWYI01024771.1:2559-23636 GCA_013399455.1 Anthoscopus minutus
CTTGAACTGAAATAAATAAAATATGACCTCCAGTACCAAATAATTCCTCCCATCTTACAGCTATTCAAACATAGAAGTCAATTGGTCATTTGTTGGGTGTTCAGTCCACAGAGAAATAAGCTCCCAGCTATTGCTGATCAAGATTTATGTGTTTATAAATATATAATTTTAGTTGGCAGGCTTTCTTGATCAAGCATACCCCCTTTTTTAGAAGAAATGGCAAATTTCCATAAAAGTGACAAGTAATAGTAATCTTTCTCAGACAGGCTTCCATTTTGCTGAGTGTTTTAGTCTGAGGGCCTGAACATGGGAATTGCGTGCCAGATCTGAGGGGGTCCTGTGAAAGTGCTATGTGAATAATTCCACTTCAGTACTTGCAAAGTGAAAATGAAGTTTTGGTATTTTAAAAATGAGAATTAAGTTTCAAATTGAATAGAATGCAAAATTCTTTGTCTCTACAAAAAGAAAAAATTGTTCTTGCTAAATGACAGACTACATCCATAGTGAACTTCAGAGGAAAGGTCCAAATAGATCTGATAATCCTCTTGTTTGAGGTGGGAATGCAAAAATACTGGACCACAGATCAACTTCAT
This sequence comes from Anthoscopus minutus, assembly GCA_013399455.1. NCBI lineage: Eukaryota > Metazoa > Chordata > Aves > Passeriformes > Paridae > Anthoscopus > Anthoscopus minutus. Next base: position 3,153 of record VWYI01024771.1, read on the forward strand.
GCACTGGCATACTAAAGAAAACTAACAAAAAACAAAACCAAGAGGAGTTCAGATTAATGAACTTAAATAAAATGTCGACATAGTTTACAGTTGGATCTTTCACCTGTGGACATTTTATCACTGATGTACTGGATTATGGTAGGTAAGATACACACTCTTGCTTTACAAGTTTTATGAGCCTCATTATTCTTAGTTTTTTCGTTGAAAATGGTTGTATCTGAAATCATTCAAGAATTCAATATGAATTTGCCAGCAGCTGGGAGACAGCAGTCACTGGGATCAGTTTTTACAACATTAATAAGCCCTGATTTCTATGCTATACAAATTCCAGGAACTTAATGTTGAAATAGCTGTAGTTTGATGCCCAGCAATAGCAGAAGCATTTTGGGTGCAGAATTTAAATGTATCTTTTACTTTAGTTTCATCCCAAAGGAATTAATTTTGTATCATCTCCCTGTTCTGCACAATGTGAACCAAGCTGCAGTGAGAGAATCAGAAAACTCACTCCAAAGTCATAGATCAGAACAGTATTCATGTGGAGAGAAACACACTGAGTCTACTATCCTGTTTCTCCCCAGGTGTTAGTGCACTCAAAACGTGATATAAATTCCACAGATTATGTTTAGTTCCTTTCCTTCTATAATTTTTTTTGTTTGTTTTCTTCATAAGCATTTAATAGAGGCTACAGGTGATTCTCTTCAAACTTGAGCATTCTTTGACCTTGAGACCAAAAATTACCTATAGTAAGTGTTGATTAGTTACTAGGTAACTCACTTGATGACATACAATCACAGAAACTTAATTTTGTTTCATGAAATTGTCTAACTAGTTAACTGTAGTACATCCCTCAAGGTATTATTTGACAGTCTGAAACTAAAACAGAGAGGATGACAATCACACCTCAGGACCTCAGCATTCCATGAAACCCTTTGGTCCATAGTTCATGTAAGTGGATGCACTCAATCTGCTCTATAGTATGTTATCCCTAAGCTGCATGGACACAGGTTCTTGTAGACAGAAAGTATCTCCCAGTTCCCTTAACACTGGAGACAAAATTCCCAATCCCACTTCCACCCCTGACCTTCCTCTGCTTGCCTTCACATCTCTGAAACCGGTTCTGCTCAACTAACACCTCCGTTTTTCACCTTGGAACATTTTTTTGCTGTACACATGAAAAATTTGGATCTTTATCTGGAATCAGTTTCACAGAAATTATTATCTGTTCTGGGGAAATTCCCAAAACAGGATAAACAGGTCTAAAACTAAGAAATACCTTGTTCCTTTCTAACACTGGGAACAAATTTTTTATGTTTCATTTCCTACTTTTATCTTACAAAAAAAACCTAGAATTTTGAAGTCCAACCCAGCAAATCGCTGAACATTACTTTAAAACATATGAGTACCGCTGTTAAAATCAGTGGAACTGTTTGTAGTCAGAAGGGTAAATCTGTTGCCTTGGATTATTGGAACAGTAGAAATTTATTTTATTTATAGTGTTCTCAGTTTTTCACAAATGATGATGCAACTAACTTGATGCAACCCCAAAAATCCTGTTTTGTGAATTTAAGGCGTAAAATAGTGTTTTTGGAATGAACGTTAATAGCATATTCACACTTCTCATCAACAGTAATAATTTCACATTATTTGGTGTTCTTAGCTCTCTCTATTAATAGAAATTGAATCAAGTAATTTTACACAACCAGAGAATGAGGCCATCCTGTTTCTGGCCTTTCTGGTGATGAATAATTTGGCTCTGAATCCATAGGAAAAATTAACTGAAGGAATAAGAGCTGCACAGACTGCAGGAATGATACATAGGAACCAAAATGAGAGGGTTCCATATTTTACAGACCACTTACATATTCCCGATGATTTATGATTAATATTTTAATTATTGTTATTTTTAAAACTTTATCATAACAACTACTGTGGTAGTTATGCTGAGCATCAACTAGCACAGCAACACCAGACTGTAGTACTTGCTGTATTGCAAATCAGGGATTCCCCCAGGCAGCCATAATTTCCTTCTATCCTTCTGGTTTTGTCAACTTTAACTTTTCTATTTTAAGGATTACACATGTGCTTTGTGTTAGAGTAGGGAAGTCATAGCAGACCAAACTACAGTCTACAGTGACTTTGCCTTTTAGGTCATGCCCTTCTTTGGTCTTGTGGGAAGATGGTCACATATAAAAGCAAATTATGATTCAGAGAATCCCTACAGACATTAACCAGAGAAATGTGGTTTTCACTGTGCCTTCACCCAATGTAAAAATAGTCTTGTACTGGTCTAATTAATTGGCTCTCCAATCCTTGCCTTGCCCACTACATACAAAGTGGTTTTGTCAATTCAAAAGACACATGGTCCTGAGCCACAACATTTATAAGATCATGGCATTCAGGGATGGAAAACAACTAATACATCATCCGTTACACCTCCTCAGCAGGGCAGGGTAGCCTCGTTAAAAATGTCTCAAACAACTTGGCTTTGACCACATCTCCAGCCAGCCAGTTCCCTGCCTCATTCATCCTGATGCTGTGAAACTGTCCTTGCTTTTCTTGGTAGCTTGTTTCACAGCTCCAGCCTCTAACTTTCAGTTCAGCTCTGCTGTGGAAAGGGATCAAACCTCCCTTGCCTGAGGACAGCCTTTCACATACAGGCAATTGCTCACCTCCTGTTTATGCTTCTATCTCATTACTGTTCTTTTGAATTGGGGAAATTTGTTTAGATGAAATTTCTGTATCAGCCAACAGAGTCTCAGGATTTGATTTTTGGTGTTTTTCTCACACCTCACAATACTATTCCTCTTTCCCTACACAACTATAGCACTGGATTTCTGAGTATTTGTTTTAATGACTGAAACCATAGGTTTTGCTATTGGAACAACATAATGTGATTATGAAGAGGACAGTATCTCAGCAGATGAGGGTAACACTTTTACAGCTGTAACAATGATATAAATGAACCTTAACAGGCAGATAACGTATTTCCCTGAGATAAACAATTCACTTATCTAGTTGTAAAATAGACTGAAACTCCTCTTTCACTTCCTCAAGGTTTTAATTTAAAGGATTGACTTAATGCTGTTTGATACCCCATCCAGAGACTTCTTGAAAGCTGAAGTTGTTGGCTCTTCAATAAAGAAAACTTATTAAAGCCCTTGGTTTTGGGTTTTTTGTTTCCATTTTTATCTTTTTCTTTAAGTGAATGTGTTGGTGGTTCAAATAAAAATCTGTCTAGACAGATGTCAAAAGTGAAATCCAATGATAAAGACTTTCTTCATGATAATAATAATAATAATAAAGCAGATAAAAAAATTGTGGTGTAAAGAACACCCAAGTTATGAATGTAGAGCCAGATCTTTTTGTTTCAGCTACACACAGCAAAGGGCAGTCAATCACTCAAACCAGAAGTTCCCTTACACAGAGCGTGGGTGCAGGGAGGGTGTGTGCACACAGTAAAGTGGTTAGAGACATAGCAATGGATTTTGTGGTTTTCTCCTTTGAAAGCTATCATCTGGTTAATGCTGGGATTTTTGAAGACCTCAAGCAAAATATATTTTTCAGTTCTCACTACAGTGGGGGTTCTTTTCTTGGAGAGGTTTTGTATAGTTAGAGAGCTCCTTCCTGAAGCTCCCCGTGGCTGCAGAGAGATCAGCCATTGCTTCCCAGGAACTGCTGCAAAACACTGGGGATTTGTGTGCTTCAGCACTCAGCATCCCAGCACCTGGGTGTTAGCTGTCTGACAGCTGTACAAGGGTTCAAAGCAGGATCTGTACCTAGGAACATCTTTAAGCCAAGGGGAGAATTAATGCTTTAACCACTATGACACAGAAGCATATCTGCTAAGCTACTTTGTGCGTTGAAGTTGAATACAGACAGCTCACTTCCAAGCACACTCTCTGCTAAATACCAAAATAATTTCTTTAGATTTATTTATCTTTCCCTCAGGTTTTACCCACATTGCTGTCACAAGAAATCTAATACATCCCTGAAAACAGATTATGTCCCACTGCTGCAAATACCGTAGCATATACCAGCTCTCTGTGTTTGGAATTCCTCATGAAATATGTCTTCCACTACTAGGAGTAAAAATTCAAACTAAGTGTATCCCAGAACTTGTGTCCAGAACTGAGGATGTCATCACCTTGCTTAAATAGGAATGTGAAATCTTTTAGTGGGCAATAAAACTGGTATTGGTTTTTAAATATTCTGCATCAAAATGCATTTGTAGCTCTAAAACTTGAAACTGATTTGTAGTCAAAATGGCTGACTTTTTAACAAGTCCTTTTCTTTCACCTTAAGATGATAATTCAATTAAATGATGGTCATGGTCTTCAGATGGAAAATGTGTAGGTTATAATTTTGCACATCTGATCATGGAAAGAAAGATACTGTCTACAATTCTTTCCAACAATGGCCAAATGGCTTATTCTGTACAGGGACTAATAACTAAGCACTCAGGCCACTAAATGCCACCTTTGAGCCATAAAATATCATCCTTCTCTAACTAGTTATTTGTTTGTTGTTTTGTCTCTTTTTCAGATAATGAAGAACCAAGAAGAAACCAACTGGAAGCAAAATCATGTAAAGGGAGAATTAAATGGTATTCACAAAGATAATCTGGGATAAAAAAGGGCAACATTAATCTTTAATAAAATATATCCTTCATTCTGAGTTAATAGAAAATATCTGGTAGATATAATTATTTAATATTAGACTTCTGACTGTTACATTTTTATTTCCTGTTCAGTGATCAGGATAGAAAATGTCATGCCATATTTCATCTTCAACAAAAAGCTAACTGTTTCTTTTTTTTCTTCTGAGAGAATTCAGTAATTACTTAGTAGCAAATATATGAGCAAAGATACATACCTCTAGAGAAGTCAGTAATTTGATTTTCATCTATAACTAACCATACAGATTGCTGTGACCCATGTACTAATTGTAAGTCGGGCACATGGAGTTGATTTCAGGAACAAGATATACTGATATGCCTGGGTTTTAGTTCATCTTATAAAGAAATCTGTTAAGAGGCCTGAATTTGAAGAAAGAAATATTTATTTCTGTTTTTTATAGGTTAGCCAAAATACCCAATCTATGTCCCAAGCAGTAATGACATTCACCTGTAATTATACATAGCAATGATGTTACGGCAAACAATAGTGTTCCAAGGACAGTATATTATTATATTTACCTGTCAAAACCCCATCTTTCTGCAGCTGAGGAATGTAATTTAATTGAGATTCTTTTTCTTCTTACAGAGCATTAATTTATCATGTAGTTTTGTGGCTAGTTTGAAGTTCAAGTTCAAGTTCAGTCGAACCCTTTTTTTTTTAATGAATATTGTATAAATTTTATCTTGGATCAAAGAGGATGTGCTGTGTATAAAACAAGAAAAATAACACTTCTCTGTCCTGGATATTTCTCATACAAATGCTTCTAGTTTCATACAGGGTTAGGGTCCAATTCCCAATGACAAAACAAAGACCTAAAATACTTCTAGGCTGAAAATTCCACAGAGGACCAAGTCTTATTATTATTCAGTGTTATTTCCCTGCAACAAGCAAGATCTGGCAGCATTCTTCTGCTATCAGTTAGCATATCCTCCTGAGGGTCAGTGGTCAGTGGGGTCATTGAAGTGGTGGTTCTGCTCCCTTTCCATTGAGAGAGATTCCAGAAGATATGACTGAGTGATTACTCACCTGTAGGATCAGCTTTTTTGCTTTTTTGTTGTGTCTTCTCAGCACTCTTATCAAACGTGTCCACGGAATCTTTAAGGCTGACTGGGATGGGTTTGATTGGTAGGATGCTGCAGTTCCTGACACACAGTTTGGTGCAACCACTTCTCCCAGCACAACTCACATAAAGGAGTCAGTGGCCAGTTTGTAACAGAGACTGGAGCAGAGGTGAATTCCCACCCCAAAGGCAGAGATAAGGCAGAGGTAACATTTACATGATGTATTACAGATCTTCCCTTCAAATTCTATATCAGTTGTAAGAATTTTTGTATGACAGAATTTGAAAGTCAGCATGTCAATATGAACTGCAATGCCCAGTGGACAAGTAGTGACATAAAAAGATTTACAAAGGAAGCACTGTAAAATAAGTTGTTATTTTATGTGTCTTTTAAATATTTTTGTAATAAATAAATGGAGATATCATTAGCTGTGTGCTACATCTACTGCAGGTATTGTACTAATGCAAATAGAGGTACCATTAACTTTGGTGAAGGCCACACAGCTGCTTTTGGGGTTGCTCACCTTTAGATCTGCAGTCATAGTCAGAAAGACAGAATTCTTGCTTTGATCCAGTGTATTGTCATCAGAAGAATGAAGCAGTTTTGTAAATTTTAAACCTGATTTCTAGTTATGGTTATGGCAAATCTTGGACCACCCCAGCTTTAAATTTTCTAAACATTTCATTTTGCTTTATGGTTATAATGTTTAGAATTTGTTACTAGCACTAGTAGCTGCAGATCTACTTACTTATGTTGTCCTCCTGCGTTTACATTTCACTCTATCTGTAAAACTTAAACCAGTTCACACAATATGTCAGCAGTATTTTGTGTTAGAGATCTTAGATTTACAGACTCAACAATTTCATTACAATTGCCCTGGATCTGCAGCAGCTGTAGCAAATCAAACTATGGTTCACAGACTTCATATAGCAACTCACAATTAATTTTCAGTTCTTTTAATGGACTTCATTATTGTACTTAAAGACTGCATATATGCACAACAACCTTTTATTTTCCCCCTTATAAAAAGCATCATCTTCCTCTTTGGAGAGAGTAATTATCGAGATTCTACACTGGCAACCAAATATAGGGTTTACATTTGAATTTTCAAATACTCTTTACTTAGAGGCATGTTTTCAGGCATTTTTTTTTACTTATCTGTCAACATTTACTTAAATGGCAATTATACTACTGAAACAAACACAGGTTTGACAGAGATCTGTTGTATTTGCCATATTAAACAGAAAATAAGGAGTAAACCCACCTTGTTTACTCTTCAGAGACCCTTGTACCCTACTACATGAGGGCTTCACAGCCCTGGGGCTTCATGTTTGTACTGATCTAAGGCTGAATCCTAATATCTGAACATCTGTGTTGCCATCCTTCTACCTACTGTTTAAAAGTGTGTAGGAAAAACTCTAATCCCTTGGGGCAAGACTGTGTACCTATTAAATTGAAAAGATGCTGAGGTATAGAGCTTGACTGCCTTGCCTGAGGCCACACATTTCTCTTGGGCTGAAATTGTGTGTACTTTTCCACCACTTGCTTTGCTACAAAACTTGTTGTGTAAGGGCTTGCAATTCTCACACAGCAATTTGTGAATTATAAAGAGAGGATTCACCCTGTGAGAACAAAAACTTAGGGAAAAAAATCTATCCCCTGCATGTACCGATATGTGAATTTTCCTTTTCTATTGTTAGGTTATTTTCCAGCGCAGGCATCTTTCCCCATGCCCAGCAGCCATTCCCAGATTTCTTGCTGACAGCCAAAGCCTGAACACTGAGCAGCAGCTCCAGCTTCTGCCTCTGTGCCTTTGCCCCAGCCCTTCCCTCAGCAGGCAGGGAAGGAGCCTGAGGCTCCCACACAGCCCACCCTGCTTGAGAATCAGATTTCAGACAAAAAAGCTTTGTCCTTGGGCACAAATATGAAAATCAGCTTGTTTGGGTATTTCTGACTTTTCTGGAGCTCCAGCTCTGGGTCACGTTGTGTTTGTAGAGAGCCAAGGAGTTGTGTAATGGCTGGGATATGTGGAGTTAGAAATGCAAGTGAGTGCATGTAAGTCCAGGTTGGTGGGGGAATTGCCCTTATTTGTATGCATGTATTTGTTTGAATAGACCTGCTGCACCCTACATCTTATCTAAATACAAAACAAGGCCCATAGCTTCTAGCAGCTTTCTTGTGCCTTCCCTCCTCCAGCTTGCTTTCCCCTGCTAGAAAATGAAAATGAAAATTAAATGAACTTTAATACTGAGGAAATTGTTTTGTATTTGCCACACTAGCCTTTTTGGTACCATCTCAGGGTAATCAAAGCGTCCCTATTCTGCCTGTTGAGCATCTCAGATGCCAGTTGAAGCCCAGGAAAATTAATAAGTAATACCATATAGCAGCTTGGAGAGGAATTCTAGAGAGGCAAGATTTGAGATTTCACACTAATATTTACTTTATTCACTGAATAGGGTTTTAGCTTTCATTGTGTGAGCACACATTTGGATTGTTTTGTTCATTCTGAAAATACATATCATAAATAAGAAGAAGTACTGCATTTTCCACAAGATCTTTCAAAGAAAGATTTCCATTTGGACTACCTCAGAATCAGAAATATTTACATATTTTAGGCTTATGATGACAGAAAATGAGTCTTTGAGAGATGTCTTAATTGTATGTTTGTAAGGTGGTTTTGTTTTACTTTTTTTTTTTGAAAAATGCAAATATTTCAATAAGAACTCACAGCATCACAACCAAAGGGAAGTCTTCACTAACATTAAAAATCACCAGATCATGCTGCTTTACAGCAGATCATAATGACCAAAACAGAACACCTGTATGCCTCAACATTGCAGAAAGGTGCCAATAAAAACAATTCCATCAGGCCGGTACAACTCATCCTCGCTGAGGTCTGTGCTTGGAGGCAGAGCCTGCGCTGCCTTCTCCACTGACAATACCTCAAGTACTCATGCTGAGCTACTGCCAGACAGCTGGCACATCAGCATAAAAGCTACTGCAACCTGCAGCTTTGTGCAAGAATTGGAGCAAATAGCTGTGTGATTTAGCTCGTGCTCCAGCTGCTGCTGGCACAGCTTCCAGCTGATTCAAAGCAAGCCCAGGTATGTGTGCATGACCTGCTCTTGGAGAATGAACAGGTGGACATGACCTGCTCCCTTCTCCTGATTATACAGCAGCCTCCAGGAGTCCTTGGGCTCTCTGATGCTTTACTTCTGTCCTTTCACCAAAGCTTCAGTTTTTTTCTCTGTCCTAGTAGTTCACATATTTTATTCTTCTTGAACAGATCTGTCTTCTCCCATCCATGTATCCTGCTATTACATTTATTAGCATTTCATTATATTATTGTTCTGGGTTTTTTCAGTTTGCTGGCATATAGACAGTCTTATTAAATCTTTCTCTGCAGATATTATTATCTCTGGTTGACTACCATTTTTTTTGAGCGCATTATTGTCAAATGCATATACTAGTTTTCATTTTCCTTTCTTTGTGATACTTTCTCTGTAAAAAACAATGAGAAATATAAAGACTTAACATGACTTTGATGCTTCATCCTATTAAAAAATTGCAATTGTTAATGTCTAAAATCCACCTTGCATAATCCTAAATGATTATATGCATGAGATCTGAATTACAGAGAACTTTATTCCCTAATTAATGTATTCCAGACATCTGTAGTTTTGATGTATAAAAACCTGGTTCTTGCCATGGATATATTTTTAAGTCACACATACAAAAAAGAGATTAAGTTTTCTGGTACTTGTTAGCAGTATAAGAGGTAGCTGCTTGGCACTTTAAAATCTGATACTGTTAATCATCACAGTACTTTGATCAGGCTTTTATATTTTTTTAAATACTACCCAATACTACAAGCATTTAGTCAGGTAAATAATTTTACTAATATATATAGATGACTTAAGGTTCCAGACTCAAAAACATTTAAAATGAAAAGGGGAGAAGCTACTGTGTAAAAGCACATAAAAGGAGGGGAAGTAAAAAGCAAATCATTTTTCTTTAAAGTGAGAAAGTGCATACAGCTGGAGTCTTTTTACCCTGATCCACTTAGGAGCATGCTGTTTAACGACACTAAGTGATAATGTATTTAAATGGTTAATGCAAGGGTTGATCCTCCTCTAAAACTGAGCTGGGAACAAAAGCTGAAATGACTTTTTGAAAGGGAGGGACAGGAGGAATTCTGACCCTTCTCCTGGCGCTTTACAGCGTGAAACCACAAAGCAATTGAGGAATCAGTGCATGGCACGTGGATTAAAACGCTTCCTAGAAGCAGCCAGTACTGTACATTGCCTAAACCCTCCCTGAACTTTCCCAGTGAATACAGCAGCCTGACAGCCCGGCTTCCCGCTGGGTGGATCCTGCAACTCCAGGAGGGAATGGCACTTCTTGTTTTTAATTAGCAAAGGTGAAAGGTGAATTAAAACTAGCTGTTTGGCAAGTCAGAGCAAAGGGCTGAGTTCTGAAGAGCACCAAGGAGGAGGGTGCTTTCTCCGTTTTTCCGTGTTTTTTTTTTTTTTTTCTTTTCCCTCCCTCCTTCTCTGAATGAATTGCCTTGCAGGAGGGACTGAAAATACAGCTTCTTCCTGAATCCACTGGCAGAGTTGCTAAAGACAGCTCAAGACACAACACTGCAGAGTAACGCCTTGGAATGTCCTTGCACTTAATAAACAATTGTCCTAGGGAGGGAATATTTTTACATGACATTTGCACAGCTTGACAAATGGCTAGCTGAGGCTGTGTGCTGCTCCGATGAACGCTGAATTTCCCCACAAACTGACCAAAGAGAGAGATCTCACTGCACTGGCAAAGTAGACGTGGAAGTTGGAGCCTTAAAAACACCCCACCAAAACAACAAACAAACAGCAGCAGTTCAGTGAAGAGAACAAGAAATTTGTCTTGGGCAGCATGACATCTGCTCAGGACCTTCTAATCCTGGCGCTGTGTGGCTTGTTACTAGAGTTACCGGCTGGATGTCGCGCAGCAGATACGAGGCAACCACGGTTACGCCTGGCACATAAAGGTAGGTCAGTGTGTCAGGTTTTTTAAAGACTTTATAGTGTGCAAGTTCATTGGCTTCACTGAATGTGTTTCATCGGGATTAAGTTATGGTCCTTTGATAGAGTAAAATGTTCCTGTTCAGAAAGCTTGGGAATTGTTTGCTTCTACTAAATTGCATCTTAGATTAAGTTTAGTGAATTCTGGAAGATTTAAGGTGCTTGCAGTGAAGATTGTAGGCTACTGAAATATTCTTCTGCCTGAAAGTGTGTTAGATTTGCATGTCATTCTCTCTTACTCTCCATGCTTTAAGAAGGCTGTTAGGTCTCTTCATAAGAGGGAAAGAAATGGAGAAGATAACCTGAAATTTTTGCTGAATAAATGTGCTTCATGTAACGCCTGAACAATTATCTGTTTCAACAAATTTCAAACAATTAAATGTCTGTTTCACTTTTAGAATTCTATCTGTCTACAAATATAGTTAAGGAAAAAGGACTGAATTCCTGTGCAACCATATGATTCATTTTCTAAACTAGCAAGTGTCATCACACTATAATTAAAATGAGTACCTGCCAATGTAAATCTGCTTGCTGTTTAACTGAGTTACCTAAAGGAAAGTGTTATTTTTTTCTGACATATTTATGTAGAATACTTAAAACTTTTATTTTTGCTTAAAATTATTTAAGTCTCAGTTACCTGAAGGCTGAACCATTCTTCCTTAGCTCCTTCAGTATCCCTGTTCTGTTCTGGATTGCATGTGATTTAAACTCTTCCCTATGATTTGGGTTTAATCTTGTATATACATAAAAATACCTGTGCATAGCCATGGCATTTAAGTTCTCTGCAGCAAGAAATACATCTGTAGATTATAGGTAGACAGTATAGGATTAGACAGGTATGAGAGATGATCAGTGCGATAGGAGAAAAAAAATGCAATTGTGCAAGATAAACTGATGATTGGCCAATCAATAATGTTTGGATATTACCTCTTAGGCACAGATGAAAGGAAAATGCTTTATTGCTGACATAGTTGGGAATGAGCAAATTTCAATTTACTCAAGAACATTTCAATGGTTATGCAAATGATAACTAAGCTGCATCAGTCTGAAGTACATTAGAATACCTATTTTAAGAATGGCTAAGATTTAAGAATTAGCAGCATCTAGAGCTGCATGTGTAGCTTGTTTAGCTTTAGTCTAAACAAGGTTTAATTGTGTTTTGTATAGCAAGCTAAATTACCAATTATAAGGAAGGGAGAAGATGAATAGGATAATTGGTCTGAAAGTCTTGCTAGGAAGCTATAAGAAATGGAGTTTGCTTTTATAGGGCAGTGAAATGTTTTAAAGAAGTATTTTCATGGAAAGCTGTCTTGTAAGTAAACAATTAATTGCTCTGAATGAAATAAATTATATGACCCCTTTTAACATATTAGCCACTTTTCTTTTATCCTATGGTTTCAGAGTACAGTAGGAATGAGAGCCAAATGCTAATTGTATAATCCTTTCACATCTCTTACTGTTGAAAATGTGCATTTTAATATTGGTTTATTTCTAGATATAACTACTAGGGCTATAATTATTCTTGATATTTGTTTGCTTCTGATAGAGTAAGGGAGATGAAAAAAAGCACAGTAAATGAGACAAATAGACCTAGTGTTATGTTGGTTCAGGACTTTGGCTTAGCTGAAAGTTTTGGCAAGCTCCCCACTATAGTGCTGTGAGTATTAACTGCTTCTCTGCTCACTTGTAGTAGTAATTGCTTTCCAATGGTTGGAACCACTGCAGGTTTCGCTGCATGCTCTCTTTTCAGCAGTGAGCCACTAATTTGGGTATAACACATCATAATTCTGATATCTTCAAAGAGATCTTGAAACATCCATTCTCACAGAGGGCCAAACCTTACCTGCCTGATGGCAGTTCCTCAGATTAAACACTGAAAGGTCTGTGCTCATAAATTCTCTACCATGGTCACACACATCATCATCTTATATTTCACCTTGTACAATACCCTATCACATTTTTCACACTTAAGAAATGTGACTGATTTTACAAGCAATATTGCAGTCAGGGAGTGCCTGATCACATATCCCCAGCCAAGGGTTGGAAATGGCATACCTGCCTGCCACCCTGGGAACAGCTACTGCAGCCCTCCCAGCCAAAAGAATGTAGCGACCAAGCATGAGGACAATGAACAAGTGTCACTGCTGTCCTCACTAATCAAATAGGAACAGCAGGAGGGACCCTCATCTTAATTGCATTTGCTCCAGAGAAAGGCTGCTCTGGCTACTGGAGAGGTATGGGTAGTTACAAAGAGCTGGTCATGCACTCTCTGTCTGAAGGTGCTTCAGCCTGTCCTGTGAGTTGCTGTTGTGGTACAGAGGATGAAGCCCATATGTGTAAATTTTCAGTCTGGAAGAGCTTCAGCCTCAGATAAAAAATTCACTGCAAAGACCCTGCAACATGGAAGTCGGCAGGCCTGCTAACTGCTTCCCTTTGGAGCTGCAGATGTTGGTGCCTAATTGGGATTCAGGCCCCTGCGCCATAGGCTGGTGCTGAGTGGAAAAGCTACTGAGATGAAGTTATGGAGACTAGATTTTTTTTTTTACTTTTGTTATGGAAAGATATTTAAAAACAGTCCATTTTAAAGTCTTGTTTTCTTAAAGCCAAGAGAATGCTTGCATAAATTAGAGTATTATTTGATTTTTATAAATTCACAAGTTATCTCTTTAAGTCACTTTTAAAGTGGTGCTCAGTGAAAGTGAGTTAGTGGTCTGACAGTGAATGGGAACATTTTGCTGTCACAGCAAACCAGACCTTCACCTGCAGTGAACACGTCTCCAAACCCACAGCAACAAGATCAGGTCCTAACCCTTGCAGAGGGGTCGCCTGATGGATAGGAATACCACAATCCCCCTGCCAATTAAGGGATATATTGTGCAACCCCTGTTTGACTCCATGGCCATTTACTCTGCTTCAGTGGGAGTTAATGAAACTCCTACATTCATGAACTACTGTTAAACCTGTCAAGTCAATGCAAACTGTAATGGTGATTTTTGCTGAGGCAGATGATGGTCTTTATTCACAGTAAACTCAAATGTAAATTTTGATTTCTTTAACAGATTAGAATTGATCCTATAACCATCAAGAAGTCATTTTATAGTTCTAACTTCATTTTTAGTAAGTTGAGATAGGTTTATATGCAGAACTTGAAGGTGTTTTCCTTAAGCTATCATCTTGTGTCCATTAGAAAATTTGTACTGCAATTAGTACCACTTGTGGTATTAGTGTTATGATTGCACTGAAGATCAGTGGTTGAAGATGACCAGCCAAGATCTGTGTATTCCAATAGATTCCTGTTGATTTATAAAGGTAAAAATATGTTATACCTTGTTAATAATGCATAAATCTATTTCTTTGTAATATCAAGTTATAGGTTGACAACTTCATTTAAAAATCATTAGCTCATTTTAGGTACAGCACAGACTCTGGCTAATGAGGTGTTAATGGAAGCCAAGCTTCAGCCCTATTCTTTATAGGCTGCTGGTTAAATTCTTTCCCAGTATCCCACAGTCTGAGTTCTCGCAATGGGAAATATATAATTAAGGTGAAATCAGCACACACTGCATGTTAAAAAGAAACTATTTACATTACAGATTGAAATGGATTGGGTTTCCAGAGGACAAGAGGGATATATTTTTATAAGCCTTACAGAGCTATGCTGGAAGCATGTGGGTCTGAAAGGATGTAATTGTATAATTCAAGAATTATGCATGGTTTTCTTTGTATTTCTAATTGGTTTGGGATTTTGTTCTTTTCCTAGTCCATAAATACGGTAAAGAACAAAGGTGATACAGTATGAAAATGAGATGTTGAGCCTTTAGAGTGGTCTGTACAACTCTGTTGCTGCAATGGGGTCTGGTGCAGTTACGTGCAGCAATTTGCACATCTTGAGGGATCTGTTTTCTGGTTTACTCATGACATTCTCCAGAGAGGATTGAGGGATTTTTGGCATTACCTGACCTCAGGTTGTGTAGCTATGCACTGGACACTGCTCTTGTCTGGAAAAAGTGTGGTTAAGAAGCAGCTGTGCCTGCCTTACCTATTGAAATATGTCTTTTTTACCTGTTATTGGAACTGCTTGCAACTTTCTACAGTAGAGTCAAGATGTAGCAGGCAGAAGGAGCAGACTGAACTGAAAAGGAAATCATCTGGGTTAAAAAATGTATTCTCCAAGCACAAATATTTCAAATAGTAATGTACTGCTAAGGAAGGGAGAGATGAAATGTTGCAGGCAAAAATTGATACTCTCCATGTTCATAGTCAGATTTTAATATGTAAAATGTGTAACATAAAACATTTAATGTAGAAGAATTTAGGGTTTTTTAGGGCTGACTAATCATCTTGGAAAGATGCTGAGAACTGTTACAGCAGAAA
This sequence comes from Anthoscopus minutus, assembly GCA_013399455.1. Taxonomy (NCBI): domain Eukaryota; kingdom Metazoa; phylum Chordata; class Aves; order Passeriformes; family Paridae; genus Anthoscopus; species Anthoscopus minutus. Next base: position 18,333 of record VWYI01024771.1, read on the forward strand.
AAATGTTTCATTGCCATTTTCAGGAGCCATAGTTTCAGCGTGCCTACTTTAACTTTCCTGATATTTGTAATTTAGAATTTATTGTAATTAAGACTAAGAGTTTCGCCATGCTTATATCTTACTCTGATCTCTAGCTAGAGGGCAGTAAAATTTACTCAGGGACTGACAAATACATTGAGTAACAAATATGTAGGGAATATTTAGATGATCATTTCTGACTTCTAAAGTAGGCAAATATGTTTAATAAAAGTATAGTATTTTCAATTAGTAATCACCTGGCCACATAAATCATGGCTAATTAATGACTAGCCACATAATCCAGAACTGAATCATGACTGATTCAGTTTTATACATGAAAATGATTTTTATTTGTAACAGCTTTCACTGGTTTTGAGTTACTAGGAAAGAGCAGTTTTCCTACCAATGCAAATTCAAATTCAATAAAGATATTAATTCATGCTAGATATAAATCACCTTGACTTTGTTCCAAGATAAGGAACTGGCTTGTGGTCTTTGCTTATATATAGTCCAGAGAAGTCTGTGTACAAAAAAATACAGGATATCATATATGTATACACACACATATATTCATATTAATATGCATATACATTTGTAAAATATGTGTATGTATATGAACAGATTGATTTTTGTAATTCTTACATTGAATTAAAGAGCAGTAAAATTCCAAGGGTTTACAAACTAATAGCCTTTATTATAACCCCACATCTAAATGTGCTTGGGCTAAGGGCTGATAACCACAATTATGAGTGTTTGGATAGAACACGTGACAAGTGTACATATAAATCTGGAGGCCACATAGAACTCAATGTCAGCTTAGAAATATCTTATACAAAGATGCACAAGCATCTCTAGGCCACTTATGAGGCAGAGAGGATTTTGCACTTCCCACTGGATAGGTAAATAATTGTCTGCCGACATTTAGGACAAGATTTAGGTTTATTATCTACCCATATCACAAAGGGTGACTGCAAGGAAATTCAGGAGTGCTTACAAGTAATCCTAGAGCAACTTGCTCATTGAGACAGGAATTGTTTGGCAGAGAATTCATGCTATTTCCTTTCATAACTGCATTTTGTCGACAAAGGCTGCTGTAAGCACTGCTGTAGCAGAGCTCTGAAGCCATAAGCGCCACCGCCAGGGATGCAAGGAGCAGGCTGTTTGAGCCCAACATCAATCACTTTCCTCCTCCTGCTTTTAAGAACTAAGTACTATCTGAAGGTGCAAGACCAGAATATCCTGCATGTAGCTGCTTCTCTGCAGCTAACTCCCTGCTTTCAAAGTGATAACACCATCTGCTATTTTAAACTCCTCATCAGATATCGTACTCATCATTATTTCACTGAAAGCAGGCGTTATATTTTACTCAAATGAGAACAGGGTTAGTGCTATTTACACAATTTACAGGATGGTGTGCAAGAGTGAGCATCTGTGTCAGGCCTTTTGAGAAACTTTTGATGAATAAATATACTAAAAGTGTGCAATGGAAATATATATTATTAAAACTGCTGTCTTGGTTTTCTTCATGTAGCTGGGCAAATATGATGAAGTTATAGCATGCAGACAGTGTTAATTATCATTTCTTGAGGAAATTTGTAGCCTGTAGGGATAAAGATAACAATCTTTGTTTTACAGGGGAAAAAAAGCCCTCTTGAGTATACTATTTAAAATATTTTGTGTTGCTTAGTTAATGCTGGGAATTTATTTAAATCAGTTAAATATTTAGAATTAAACATGAAAGAACATGTTGAAAAGTAATGAAAATATTGCATTGTAAAAAATATGTAGTATACTTTAGCCATAATTTCAAACTCCTGTTAAGGACAGACTTAAATAATTTTGCAGAAATTATATTTGAGAAGTTTTAAAAATAAACTCCATCCTTAAATTGGTGAAAAATTTAAATTGTCATCACCAAGACTCAGTTTGAGGAACTGAATCTACTGAGCCTCCTGTATGCATTAAAACAAAGGAAACCAATCATGATTCTCTCAGAGCACCGTTCTAAAACCAGTGGGTTTATCTCGCATTAACAAATTCCATTTTTCTCTTGATCTTGGTTCTTCTGATCACCATCAAGGCTACAAATTTTTATTTTGGAAGAGAGATTTCTCCTTGTTAACAACTTCAGTCAAAAGCTGACTGACTTCACTGTGCTTCTCTAAGCCTTTTCTTCATAGTTTAAGCTAAAAATTGAAATGCTTTCACTCATGCTGCATCCTTTTGGCAAACCATTTTATAGCAGTCTAAAGACTATTTTTTTTCCCTTTAAAAACAATATAAAGCAGGAATGTACCGTTATATATTCAGTTTTTTCTTTCTCTGTGATAATTTTCATTGTATAAAAATTACCCAAGCAAAAGTATTTTAAGATAAATATTATTTGTGGGGTTTTTTTTAATTTTTAAGACACATAAAAGAAGTAGTTTCTCTAGTTTGTCTCAGGGGTTCTTTTTGGCATTTGGATGCTAGAGCTCATCAAAGGATTAGTACATTGCAGCACATTAAAATCAAGCATCCAAATACCCTGTTTAGCTGCACTGTTCTTGGTGAATGCATAATCTTAGTGACAAATCTTTGTTCCTCTTCTAGTCTACTCATTCTTATTTTACCTGCAATTTGGAGGTCCTCCAGAATGTCAAAGGATCCTTTTACAGTTTCTGTGCAAGTATGTACAGGAGGTCTGCAACCACAAAGTTGTCAAAGGGATGCCTGCCAAACATCTTGGCCCTGGCATGACACCCAGCCTGTGTGTGCAGCCAATAGCTGCAAAACTTGAATCACTCATGTAGCTTCAAAATAATTTTTGATGAAAAAAAATTTAAATCTCACCTTTAAGTTACTTTCTATTAGTCTCAGGTGTAAGCAGAGAATTGGCAGTTGTTTATGCCATGTTTTTCTACCCTGTCTCGCTAGAGTACTTGGTGTGCTTTATTGCCTCTTCTGTCAGTCAGAATCTGCTCAACTCATATTAAAAGTCAACAAGTCTTCCACTTAAATGTAATGATCTAAGATTTGTTCCTGAATGCAGTGTTGTGTTTCAAACTGAAACTTCATTTGCCCTGTGGAAGTGCCAACCTTTTCCCTCATAAACTCCACAGGAACAGAATCAATTCTGTGTACCAGGAAGCAGCAATACTCCATCACGTTGTCTTTACATTTCCATGGAGAAACACAGTGCCATAGCACTTTCTGTAACTCACCTCCTGTTACTGATTGGCTCCTGGTACTTAGACCTCCAGTGTCAAGGAATGGATTAAAAACTGGTTTTGTAAACTTCTGCACATTACAGTCAACACAGAAGAAACCTCCTAATGAAAAAATGACAAAGAGTTTGACAAGGACATGTAGTATTCAAAAATTATATTACCATTCTTGGTTGAATTTTTCTATCAGAAATTTCTAATTGTGAAGGAAACTTCTTAGTCAAGGAACAACAGTATATGAGAAACATGAGACTTGTGTTTTGGGGGATCTATTGCAATGTAGTTCAAAGGATCTTTATGAATATTTAACTTTATAATATTTATCAAAATATAGAAAAAATTTAAAGGCTGAAAATTTCATTAATGAAAAATAAAATAAAAAACTTGATCTTATGTGTGTACTTTTAATGATACAAATTGCTTCTTTGATTAAACTCAACCAAAAATGTATAGTAGTCAAAAATATCACTGACAGCTTCTCATATCTCTTTGGCCTGAGCAAAGATGTTCATTATTTGTAAGAATTTGATGACAGGAAATATACAGTACTCTTCAGACTGTGATTTGGCAGGACCAGATACAAAAAGTTGTTTATGATCCCTGTGAAATCATGTACCTAGCATTTTTATTTCATCAGTAATGAAGAATTTCGGATTTTAGAAGATTTGTTTGTTCAGCATTTGCAGTTTGCCTTCTCTTTTTATTTTTTTAAAATCCCCCCAAAACCACAAAGATATATTTACATACAAACATAAGAAATTCTCAACCAATGCTAGACCCCCTCTAGCATGATGATAGGTCTTCTTTTTTTTATTAGTTTTCTCAAAAAAATGTTTCTAAATCTAGACATCAGAGCTTGGAAAAGAGGCATTCAGTGAAAGATTTAAATCCTCTTCACATCCTTAATGTATCTGTTCTCTACTTTTTCTGTTTGTTTTCATCTAAAGGATTCCTGACTTCATACTGTGAAGCAATTGAAGCTTCTGTGGGGAGTCAAACAATGGGGTTTTACTGTTGCTAAGTTTGCTTTATAAGCTTTTTCTTACAACACAGTTGTTTAATAGGCCTAGTAAAGTGGTGAATGCAGCTGTAAATATATCTTTTATTTGTTCATGTACCATAAACATCACAAGGATGTTGGTCTTTTCTTATTCTGATCTTCCTGACACTGGTGAAAGGAAATTGTACAAAATGAATGAAAAGTGCCTTGAACTGATTGCAGAAAACAACAGTCCCCACATACCTAAGGGTTAGTACCTTGTTTCTATTTTAACAGATGGTTTCTCCCAGCAGTGTTACTAAAACTTAATAATAGCAAAATAATAGGTTTCTTGATGTGAGGGAACTATTCCAGATAGCACTATTCGCTGGGGTCATCGCTGAAGGTCATTTTTCATCCAGGAAGCTAAAGGTTAGCAAGTGTTGCTCAGTTCTATGAGCTCCTGTAACTCTTTATTTATGATTGAGCTAAGTGCTCTCCTGTGGGTGTGAGGTAAAAGCTAAGAGTAAAGGAAAATAAACCCATTCCTTTATATATTAATATTTCATCTTAGTTGATTGAGAATTGTATGATGCAAAGCTTGAAAATATGTGCTGTCTGGGAGCCCAGAAAGACAAAAGCTGTCTTGGAGATCTTGTTCTTATTAAAGTTGTTGCTGAGAAAATGTCTTGTCTTTACATGCCTGTGTTTACATGCAGTAAGTCATTATTCCCTCTTCTCAGCTTATCTTAGGCATGGCCATGTCCTCCTGCATATTTTCAGGTTACACAGGCATCTGGGATAGCAGTCATTTCCAAACACACTACTGAGAAGGTGTTAAAGTATTCAGCAGGTTCAGCACTTATTATAGCTCATAACCAGGCTGTAAACAGTCCCAAGCACTTTACTGATTCCACAGTATTCCTTGTTGAGTGACTCCAGCTTCTGTGGTTTAAAACTCAAGCTCTGCAGTGAGCTATTTCATTTCTAGAAGAATTGAATTCTTGTCAATAAAATGCTTCACATTTAGAAGTCCAAGTTACAGTAAAAAGCTTTTCTCCAATAACGCTTCTAAATGCAGTATACTGTCCTTAAATTCTG
>VWYI01024772.1:0-16610 GCA_013399455.1 Anthoscopus minutus
CCCAAAAAGCGCCTAGCACCCCATCAATAAGGAAAGGGGATCAACAGGGTTAATGCGCAGTAATAAAAAACGATTTCAGTTTGAATGTTTGCCATGTTTGAGTGAAATTTTCACTCTGTCTTCAGCAGACAAAAAACAATTTATTCTGTTGTGATGAAACTAACAACATTGCTCCAAGTAAAAAGGATTTAACAAAAAAAAGATTAGTAAGTAGTTTTTATTCCCAAGTTTTCTCCCTGCATTTAGCAAAATATGTGCATAGCACCAAAAATGTTGTTTCCCTGTTGTCAATAAAATGCAGTAACAAGGTAAGCATTAAAAAGGATTAATGATCCAAAAGCATCACAATTTCACAAGCTAATCATTTGTGACAAGTGTAATGTATTGACCAGTAAAATGCTCCAAGGTTTCATATTCAATCTGAAGTTTAATATATTTATTAATGGCAGTGCAATTGAACAACAAAGCAGCAGTACTTGCAAATTAAAATTTCATTTCAGGGAAATCCGTGAAGACTGGGGGAATTTTGCCATACTGGTGAATAGGCAATGGGTAGAAGTGCAAGGGGAAGGAAAGAATTTAAACTACTTGCACTCCTGATGGGTTTGGACATGGCTGTTGTAACACAGGAGGCTCAGTGAGAGCCTCTGCTCAGACTGTTACCACATTAAGATGCACTAGGTATGAGTGGAAGATGATATGCAATCCATTCTAATTCAGCCTCCTCTGAAATCCTACAGCCTGCACTAAAGGAGGACAATAAAAGCAATACAAGCATAGAGAAACTATCACAAAGAGAAAGACTGCAAGACTTAAACAGTTTGTCTTGGAAAAGAGACAAATAACAAAGGACAAAAAAAGGGCATATTCCAAACTAAAATGACAGGGAAGATAGATCTGACATTATCATTCCACCCACATCATAAAGCAAGAGTAAAAGTAAAGCTAATGAAAGATGGTGGAATTGAAAACACTGAATAAATGCTTTCATTGTGACAAGTACACTGTGAAACTCCCTGCCACCAGGTACTGCAGATGTGTTTGTAGGAGTCTATCCTATGACATTTGGAATTGGACATTTATACGTGTATAGGAAGGATATCCTGAACTACAATCATAAGAAAGAACAATAAGAAGAAAATTCTTTTTCATCCTCTGAGTTGATATCTAAGTAGGGTGGTTTAAAATCTGACCTCAGGAAGAAGAAGAGTATGAAAACTTTATTTTACATGTATCTACTTAGCAGTTGCCAATGTCTGCCATAAGCTAGTATCAGAAGGCAAATTCTGAATAAGATGAACCACATTTAGTGCAGCAATTCATGTCATGATTAGCTTTCCCAAACAAATTATGATTTTATACATTTTTAAACAGCATATTGTTCAGTCACTGCTCGAGCAGACACTTTCTGTATCAGAAATTACTCCAGAGAGGAGCCAGAATGTCTGACTTCTCACACACATGGACCCGCCAGACTCAGAAGGCAAGACAAGGAGGCTTCACTGCTTATGGTTTTGCAAATCTGCTTAGGCCAGCATAGCTATGTTTATCCTGGTGTCCATCTGGGCTGTCTAGGAACTGTCTTAACATACACTCTGATCCTTCTGCAAATAGGTATATAGTGAAACACTCACAGGCAGAGGTCTGAAACTAGAAAATTGAAAGATGCCATACTGTGAAGAATAGCACTATAAATAACACGTTAAAATATATGAATTACACATGCCAAAACTCAAAATCATGTATATCAAGTGAGCTTAAAGTTGCTCATTAAAGCAAACAAAAGAACAGGTTCTATTTACTGATTCTGATTGTTTCCCTTGGCTAACAAATTTAAATCAATAAGGCTGAAGGGAGTTTGCTGTTGCTGTTTTGATCCATTATAAAAATAATACAGAAATCCCCATTCTCCTTAAGCAATCTCAAAAACAAGAAGACACAAATTTCCTGTATCTTTTATGTTTCCACAGTTTAATTATTCACTTGCTATGGTGCAAGACCACTTTCTCTTCTTCTTTTCCTTTGTTTTTTAAATATTGTAATATAAAACGGAGGAAAATGTGACTGAAGTAAAAAAGTAAGTTTAATAATCCCGCTGCTTGATACCTGAAATTAGTCTCCAAGAGAAAAGGCTTTCACTGGAAACACATAATTTAAAACTTCTTCAATGACTTTGAGAACATTTTTTTCTCAAAGGGACTGTGGCTAAGGTGTACACAACAATAATGTTATGGTCTTTACCTACATTCAGATGCTGGATATTCTTGTCTTACCAACTACCAACTACTTTCCCTTTCAGGAAAAGGCAACAGACTAAGAAAAAAGAAGGGAAAAAAAACAACTCAAACACCCCCCAAATCCCAAAACCCCTCAATCTTCTTTTCCAGGTTCAAAGATCAGTCTAACACTGATTTCTGGAGCAGTGAGATTATGATCTTCCTTTTCATAGCAGCCACAAACCCATCATAAATAGGTTGGGCTACCTTTCCCATTTGCATACAGACCAGCACAATTTCCAGCACTTTCAGGGAATAATTAAGCACAGCCTATTACTTCTAAGGAACTGTGAATCTGCTGACCAAATTAAACAAATCTTCTTGCTTTCGTGGTATAGTATAATTTAGTGCTCACCTGGCACTAAAGAAGGTTTTATCAGGAGAAAAACCAGCTCTCCAAGAAAAGCAGTATTTTTAAAATGGCTCCCAAATCCATGCTGAATTAGGGTTTTCATGCTGGAAAAGCTGAATTCATAATTTTCAATTATTTCCCTTTCATGAAAATGAAAGTGACTACAGAGGTGAATTATCACACAGCACAATCAAAACTGAGCTTAGCACCTTGGTCCATACAGCTTAGGTTTATTAGTGCAGCAGCTAAGCTTTAAACAATGGCACGTTTGGGATGGATAGTCATCATTATCTCTTCAACTGGATGCAAAATAATTTGTTACAGCCACTTGGTTTTATCATTACTTGATATTGAAAACTGACAAGCATCATAACTCACTGACATTTTGAAATCTCTTAATACTTTGATCCTTCAGAAGATTTGTTTTCAGTAAGTAATCTTGGTCTGGCCTGCTAGGCTTATAGTAATTAGTTTCCTAAGTGTATATACTACCTCAATGTGTCTTATGGCAGAAATGAAAATGATAAAAAGGCCTCTCATGGTCCAAACTCATAGTTTCTCCAGCCTCTTTATGAATTCCCCAAGCATATCCTCCTCAGCTGCTACACTTCAAGGTTTTTATCTCAGGTAAATCACATGAAGCTTTCAGACCAGAAAATGTCCTTCTGATTAACCTTTCTTATCATGAGGGCAGCTCTCTAACCTTATTTATTTTTTCTGCCATCTACTACTTTCTCTGCATGCTATATTTCACTCTCCCTCTTTACTGGTGCAGAACTCCTCAAGGGAGCCCCTGATTCCCTCTGTCCCTGGGCTCTCTGCCGCCACTATCCTCTGTCTCCCAGGCTCTCCCTGCCTTTCCCAGACACCCATTTCTGTCTCCTCTCCCTCTGCTGTCCTGTGATTTGGCAGATTTCATTTCTTCAGTGCACCTGCACCCCTCACTGCCCATTCTTGCCCTGGTGCTGCCTCTCATTCTCTGCTGGCACAATTCTCCTGTGGGACGAAAAAGGGACTAAACATGAGAACTGTACCAGCAAAAAAACAGAAACTCCTTTCCAAGCTAGATCAGTTCCTTGATGTAATACACCAGGTAATGATCATGGAAGCTGAGAATAGAAGTTTGTGCTGCTTTGGGTGGATGAAATTGCTTTTGCCAAATGAGATACCACAGCCCTGGTGCTTTTCATCTCAATATTTAAAACAAGGGAGCCCTGGAGACACCTGAAAAACGTGCCTTGGTCCTAATTCCTGAAGGAACTAATTTTTAAACAAAGTCCTTTTTCCATTGTATCGGCCTAGTTGGGCTTTCAAATTGCCAAATTTACATGTAAAACCACAGAAGACATAGGGAAGTATTTTGTGAGTGCTGATATAGCTGCCTTGCTGAGTTCTGGAGTTGCTAGAATTATTCCAAATTTTCCCAATATTCTATAAACACCTTTTGACCATTTTCAGATAAGTGAATAGAGTATTCATAATTTTATTTAAAATTTACCACATACAGATTAAAATCTAAAGGAATAATAGAATAGCTTATCACATCAGAACTTACACTTTTTCTTCCATTTTGAATTAAAGCATCTGTGACAAACCAAAGTTCACTTGCCAGAAACATCCCCAAAATATTATGATATCTTCTGTATTGGGTGCTGCTTCCCTCTAGTGTGCAGCCCTTGTAAGCCCCAGTGATACCAAACTTCATAACCCTTAAAATTTACTCCAAAACAAAAGCAGCTGCAAAGTTGTTGAGACTTTAAAGGACATCACCTTGCAACATCATCTCATTTCTTTGCAGACTGCCATCAGAATGTAGCCTAGTATCTTTTCCATCTTGTGAGTACAGGCAACATTCCTAAATATGACAGAGCAGATGTGAAGCTCAGGCAGAACTTAAAAGCACAAGTTACCTTTATGACACTGCAGAAAACCCTGACTCATGTATCAGCTAATACTTGTTAGGTGGCCAGTAATAAGTAATTGATTATTCCTTGGATTCACTCATCAGATATTTGTAATAAAGTATTCTGTCAAAGGAAATTTAAAAAGCCTGTCAGCATTTGTTACAGTCTCACTCAAAAGAGGTGATTGTTTTGAGTGAATTTGCTACCAGCTCATAGTTAATGCAAAAGTCTGTAGTAAACCAACACAATCATTTTGAGCATTATTTGAATCAATCTAACGCATTTATCATGCTGACAATTTGACTTTTGCCTAAATTGTAGATAACTGACAATAAGCATTATAGGAAAGATCTATTTCTGTCATTTCAAAGCACACTTGGTTTCTGCCTTTCCTCTGACTGTTATGGGTATTACAGGGTACACTTTCAGGAACAGTTATTTAAACTGAGCCTTTGAGTCCCCCATTGTCATGCAGAAAATGAACATTAAACTTTCCTTTTAGACAATCTCTCAAAATTGTCTTTAAATTCTTTATCCTCTCATTTCAAAATCAACCATTAATGCACTCTATGAACCTGCCACTGGCCATAAGAAAGGAGAGACAGGGAATGAGTAGTCGAAACAAATAGTCCGTGCTTTTCCCCTACTTCCAGTGCTTCCCTAAGCAAAGGTGACATTATCTTCAGGTGTGTTATCAGCTGGCCGTACTGGATAACTGTCAAGTAGCTAAACAGACACAGATTAATGTCTTCCTTTTCTCAGTCTGCTTTCATGGGCAACTCACACATTCCCTCCAGAGAAATCCCATGACTTCTCTTTAGCTCCTCTTCCACTAACTTGTCAATCAACCAGCTGCATCTGCCACAGCAGGTCTTGGAGCAGGAGAGGAGCTGTGCAGCTGTACAGTTTTGTAGCCTGAAGAGAAGCAAACAATTTTAAGCAAACAAGTTTGATAACAGCTGTCAAAATTGCAGTAATGCTACAGATGCTAAACAGTTAATAGCAAGTAGATAGAAATGAACTGTACATGGATATGTATGAATTCTTTTACTATTGATTCATAACTTGGGTTTCCAGGGTCCCTGAGAAATCTGGGAACCCCAAAGTATGAGTGTATGTATTAATATATTAAGGCAAGCTGGAATCATTCTGAGAGAACAATAGTGAGATTCTGTGTTCTAAATAAATAAAAATCTGTCTCGGAAGAAAAATATACCCGGATGGTATTTCTGAGAACTGTTGATATACAAGATGAACATGTTATCTGAGCAAAAATACATTGATACATAGGCTGCCTTCACTGAGAAAACTGCTTAAACTCTTAAAAGAACCATTTAATTTAACTATGTAGGGAATCATTAAAGCTGATCAAAACTAATGGCATGAGCAGAGTCATCTCTGTGTTGACACTAATAGCGCATCAAACTCCAATGAGCTGTGCAGGAATTTAATTTTTTCTGAAGAGTGTATGCAAAATTGTACTTCTGGAAACCACAGCTGTATTTCTTCTGTGCTGCTACTTGTGTAAACCTTGCTCAGTTATTATCATCATCCAGGCTGGAATTCAGATGCACAAACAGCAGTAGCAGAGCATGAGCACTCTCACACCTCCCAGGTGTAGGCTCATAGTTCATGGCCTCTGTTAAGTTTTTGGGTTTGAACACTCTTCTAATTAAGCCAGTGTCCTCTTTCTTCCACTAGCTCAAATCACTTTTTCTGTTCTCTCAGCTTCTGGATTGGGAGAAGAAGCAAGTATAATGGACTACCTTTCACATAATGTAGGATGCACCCCACAAAATCAAGTAAAAATTCTTCATACCTCATCAAAACTATATTCATAAACAGGGGGGAACACTAAGGCTGTTCTTTCCACCCTTTCTAGTTCTCTGTCTCCACTAGTCTTGTATGTGGGAATGAATAAGTCTATTTCTAGATTCATCACTAGTTCAAACTTCAGTTCAACAGAGATGGGTATAATCACTATCTTTTCAAGCCAGTTTTCTCTACTCACGTTTTGGGTGTAGCTAAGCCAGCTCTGCTACCTTATCACATAAAGTCAGTTCCCACTCCTTTCCATTATGGTCATCTACTATCACTTGTGAACTCAAGCTCATTGCCACCTAGCTTTAGTGAAGTGGTCCAAGTTAAAAGCAAAAAAGCAACAGCAGAAATTAAAATAAAAAAAGAATAAAAGATGGGGGAATACACAGTTGCATGGCAAGTGTTCAGAGAAAAAGGTGAGAAATTTTTCAGCCCACAATGCCTGGGCCTGGTAAAACATGGCCCCAATCACCGATGGGATTATTGGGTATTATAATACAAATCATTTCAAACTAAAAGAAAATTCACTGTTTAAATCTTCAGGATTTCTTTCCTGTTAGGTTCGTTTTTACTTCAGTTGTTTCACCTGCAAGAAAATTGCATTACTGAATCCTTAACTTAATTTTTAGCAGGGTAGCAGAAATATTTAATGTTTGTTTCACATTAAATATTGAAAATACTTATTAATAGAACATAAACCATAATAGAATGTAAGCCTTAAGACAATAGACCTGTTTGAACGGGTGTATTAAATTCAGCCTCGATTTTGGAATTAAGAATATCTTTTTTTTTTCTCATTGAAACTCCAAGGTCATTTGGGGTTATTTCTGAAAATATGTAGTTTAAAAAACTAATAACTCTGTAATGAGAGGAACTCTTCAAAAATTATTTTACCTTACTTCACATGCCTATATTTAAAATCCATTATCACAATTGTATTCTCATGTGTTCTTTTTGCATTATTTTCTAATAAAGAACCATGTTCAGACTTGTAATGGTAATGAACTTATAGATGTTCATCTGTCTCATTTTTTATCCATTCAAAGTGTTTCCAGCCTGTGGCTGTGCCTGAGGCAAAGTTATATTATCTTGACACAAAGAAATACCAAGTCTTGCCTTGGAGATTTCCTTGCTTGAAAGCAGCAGTACTGTAAAAGCTCCATGGTGCTACAATTAAAAACATATAAATTAGTTATACAGTCAACTAAAAGAAAATAACTGTTCAGAATTATTTTGATCATATAGCAAACCTTGTTCCTCTGCATTTGTACTTTTAAATTACTGATTAAAATGCTGTGTTCCTTGCAGAAAAATCATACCAAGTGTGTCCTAAATGCCTCCGTGGATCACTAATCTATGAACCTTATTATGTATTTATTTAAGATACATTTGAAAATACAGCAATTGCGATGCAGATTTTCTGACCACTGCTTTGGGCAGCTGATTACAATCTCTTTCACTAGAAATGCTAATATCATTTTAATAACACACCAAAAAATTGAATTTTAATTAAAGAACACTTTTTTCATTATTTGATCCTTTTTGGGTATGTATACAAATGTGGAATATAATCAGACACATTGTAATTAAAGAAGTAATTATCACTGCAGGCTGGTAGCACAAATATTTATGGAAATTTCAAGCTTTTACCACCACATCACATCAGCAAATTCCCTCCCTCATGCAAAGTTTGCTCAACAAATTCACCATCTCTTTAGTCATTTAAAATCAATAACATATATTAACAAGAAAATGAACATTTTATCTTGTTGGGAAAGGGAATAAAATGATTCCTGCATAAATTAAACTACAGAATCAGTTCTACTTGGGCAAATAAGAGCAAACAAGTTTTGCTTTTTATGGACAGCCTTATTTTATTTTAATTAAATGACAGACTCAACCCACTACAAATGATTGTGGTGTTAATCTCACTACATTAGTTTGAGCAGAAACTGAAAAAAAACTGGTCAATGTTAATCAAGTGCCTTGGAAGAAGACAGTACTTTCTGACAGACTTGCATAATGGATGAAGCACAAAATGAAATAATTGGGAGGTGTTTGTCCTAGAGGGTGCAAAGTTTATAATTACATGTAAAAAATTTCATTATATTCTTGCATTAAATTCTTTTCATGCTTGATCAGGGTTTGTTCAGAGAAAAACTCAGCAAGGATGGGGAGTTAGTATAATTGTATCAGATATTTAAAACCATCCTTACTTTATTATGCTACTAAAGGTCTTAGTCAACAGACTTTCAGGCAGTCTTCAGCAAACTAAATGAATAAAACAAAAGAAGAATGTTTAAAATTTGCCACATACTTACTTTGCTTATAATATATAAGAAACCTACATAAATTGAAGTGATGATTATTTAACTCAGGAAATTCAAAATCCCAGTATTTACCTTTCCTTTACAATGAGCCCTACCATTACTGCCAAAATAAATAACAAAAAAAGCTGAGCTGTAGAAAACATCATCAGAGAGACAGAATTTTCACAGGAAAGTAAGTTGCTTGGATTACCTGTTGGATGATACAGTCTATTACCAGAAGCAAGAAAGTAAAAAATTTGGAGATGGTCTAAAGATCCAGGCTTATGTAAAAAACCTTCCCCAAGAGAGTAAGAGAGCCCTTCCACTTTCATAAAGAGGGTTTGAACACACTCCTCACCAACAGACTCCAGGTAACAGTGAGGTATTTGCCCTATTTTCACCTTCTCTATTCACAGGACAAGGTAAGTATTAAGAAAACCCTAGTTATTTCATGTATAGTTAAAACAAGGATTTGGAACCATTTTCTTAATAAAAAATCCTTTCAATTGTAATGTTTTGTTTTCAAATTTTATGTTATAATACTACCATAAGAAAAAATACCTAAATGATAACGCCAAATGTCCCAGGGGAACTTTGCATTTCTGTCCATGAGTTATAGCAATATAAAACTAGAATTAAGGTAGTGAAAACAGCATGTCAAAGTGCAGCACTTGTTCCAACCACATATTAGATTCAGTAATTTAAATTGTTCATCTGAAGCTGCGGAGCAACTTGTTAAATTTTGGACACAATCTTTAGAAGAAAATTTTAAAAAGTAAAACAAATGAAGCTGAAGTAAGAGATCTCTAGGTCCAGACCTGAATTAACTTTCAAGGATTCAGCAAAAGTTTTGGTTACCATTACAATCTTTTAATTGATGTAAATTCAGCCCTTGCTCAGCTAATAGCAAGTAGTTCCTATCATAAGACAAAACTGTAATACCAGAGAGATTCAGAAGCTTTTGCATGGGGAGAATTCAAAAAATGTTGCAAAAGCTTGAAAATGTTCATATCTATGGCATGTTACAAGAAACATAATCAACATGAAAAATAATCACATTTTACTAATGACTCAGCTGTGAGGATCAACAGAATTAGCTAATTTGCATCTAACTTTTAATAACAAAGCAAGGCAGGCCCTATCCTTTATCTCACCGCTATGTTTATCAACCTTTTGGATTGCTTTGTCACTTTTTTTCCTTGGTTTTCTGCCCATCTACAAAGGTACACATCTGTAGCCATTAACACCTAAATTGCATATCAGAGTTTCTGATAAAAAAAAGATGTCATTCTAATAAGAGTCTCTTGAAAGCAAGCCAGTTTGTCAGTAAATTATAAACCTTTTTACAATAAAACTTTAACAAATTGGACCTACATTCTCCTTAACTGAAAGCACAGTGACTGCAGTGATATTCTTTTCCTGGAGGAAAACTTATTTGTATGGTGGGAAAGATGGAACTTTTGCTGAGATGTGCCTCTAATGATAACATTAACTTTACATACTGAAGTATGTCTGAACATTTCTGAAAATATTCATTTTCACCTTCAACTATGCTGTCCTGATTAAGTTACTGTACTAATGAATTCTATGAATTTTAACTGTTCTTTATCACAGAACTGCACTTTAAATTAAAGACAGAAAAATGTTTTATCTGTAATTTATTTTCATTGTTTTGCAACTTGCCATTTCATCCCGTAGAATAATCTGTAAATTGAACTTGCTCTTGACCTGCTCTACACTTTGAGCAAATTTAAAAGGAATATTAAAGAATAACTACTCCGCTGTTACTGAGCTTGCTAGACTTAGCTTTTATTTCTAAAGAAATTTATTGTGTTCCTATAGACTGTTGGAAACTTAATTATAGAAAGCACAGAGGAAAGTCTCCTCTGCAATACAATACATAAAGTATTGTAGTGACAGCATTAATTAACAAAGGCAAATATCACATTAGGGTTTCCAGTCACTTCATACTTCTTACAAAAGCAATAATTTGGTGCTCTCAGCCAACGTCCCAAACTCACCCTGCTAGTAAGGAAGTTCCTGTGGCTGTGCAATCAAATGCTCCGCCCAGTGTGAATGGACACAACCACAGCCCCACCACAGTCTGAAACCAGCACTCTGCCCCAGTGCCCTGCACACATGTGCTGCTGTAAGACAGCACAGAAAATATGTTGTAGCTCTGTCAGCCTTTCTCTGATCTGTGCTTTGATCTGGGTATCACTTTTGGACTCTCCAATTTTGGTAGATATGAAACTCCCAAAAGAAACTGTAAGTCTTGAACTGCCAATAAATTGAAACAAGCCATGCAAATATGCATCCCTGAAATCTCAAAAATTACTGTTTTTCTAGATGAAATTCATCCTTTTTTTTGTACAGAAACTGCATGCATGGGAATGACAATCATCACAAATAGGTGGAAGGTGTAATTCTAAGGTGATAGTAGGATATAATTTCTTTTTGAAAGCATATCTGTCATAGAAAAATTTACAGATAAAATGATACTGTGAATATAACTTGAAAAGAAATTACTAGTTGTGAAAGTCATATAGCTCTTCCTTTATTCTGTTCAGCCTGTTTGATTTTCTCCTATAATGGTAATATATACTTTTAAACAAAATAAACAACCAAAAAACAATTTAAGAAGTCTCATTAAATATCACATAATACATTAAAATATTATTTAATATTCTTTACTTTCCAAAAGTATTTTAGACCTTGCTTTTTGATTCTAACTTACAGAACATCTATTAAAGACAATTATTAAACTCATAAATTTTACTTTATCAAAGTAAATATATAATAATTATTTATTTTGAAGGGAAAATATCAGATCCATGTAGTGACATCATTGTGATATCAAATGTGGTAAAAAAATTCTTTCTAAACAATATTGGACAGTTTAAATTGGCAAATGTATACATTTAATGAAATTTAAGACTTTTGATATTATTTAATATTAGATGTTTACTACATGTATGAGACTAGGGAGACAGAAAAAATCTTCATGACCAGAGAGGATAATAAATACAAGTAAAGCAAAGTAGTCTGTCTGCAGTAGGTTAATGGACCCTTGACCAATGTAAATCAGAGCAAAATGAAATCTGTACACCAAGAGATTCCTTCCTATCTGGTGGTTCTCTTCAAACCTCTGGAGCTGACTCTACACCTGGTGCCGTGGCTGTGTCTCCTGCCAAGTCACACTGCACCATGCAGCTGCTTGCCAAATCAATTTGGTTTGATAAATAACAGTGCACTTACAGAGAAAAGTCTCCCTGAAAATGTAAAACTAAGAGAAAAGCAGTCTTAATTGCTGTGAAATTTTAAGCCTTATGAAAACCATGGATTCTGCTAGGACATTTAGCTTTTTGTGAGCCTTTCAGTAAATTGGATCCACCTGCATATGTTTCAATTCCTCCAGTTTATCTCTTGCATTTATTACCCTGTGTGTAGTACTGCAAAGAGACCAGCCCTTGCATCTGCTATTATTGTTACCCACAGATGCAGATGTGCAAAAGGTAGAAAGATTATTTTCAAATTTATTTCTTGATCTAAATTTTATTGAACTTTAACCCCATATTCCAGAAGGCCCTATATCCTGGCAGCATCTAGCAGCTCTTTTTTTTCTTTTTATTTTTAAATTCCAATCTCAGAATTTACCTTAGTTCTAAATACTTTTAGTAGGCTTACACTAATTGTAACACATGGTCAATATGGTTCACAATTTCTCCAATACAATAGTAATACAAAGAAAAATACTGTTAGTGATGAGATTCAAAGAACCATTATTATGGATTTTTTCTACTAGGTATTTAAAACTGCACCTATCAAAGATTTTTTTTGATAGAATATTTTCATTTTCTCTGTTTTCCAATTTATTTAAATATTTGGACAGTGAACTGGGAATTGCCAAGAGGCAGAAAGTGTTAGCATCAGCTTCATGAAGCACAACAAAACTTAGGTCAATTGTGTAGCTTTTGTTACACTGATGCATCCACATTGAGGAAGGACAGGAACACAGCTGAGGCTGTGAGTTTGGCTTATACTGTGTCTGAACTGCAGTCAGCACATACACCCAAACAAAAACTTTCCTAGACCAGTTCTTTAACATACCAAATCAACACAAAATCAGGTTGAACTCACATTACTGCAAGGGAAAAACCATTACCTATAACATCTCAGGCTTATCAGAATTATAATGATCAGACAATACTGACAATAAAAGGTATCCCAATTTTTTGGAGGATCTGATTCTATAATACTGCAAATAATGTGCTCAGTAAAAAAGACTTGAGCTAGAAGGTGGACTGAGGCAAATATATTTAAAAGCTTATTAAAAATAAAATCTTATGAAATATTAAGGTTATTCTACAGCATTTATGTTTACTAAATATCCATTTAAATAACTTTTTCAGTCTTGTTTCTGCAGGTGTATTTACACCATTATTCCTGCAAGTCAAACAGACTTTTCTGTTGGATCAGTGGCAAAGGTTCAGCTTGACAAACTACCTTCTTTACTATTTTTTCACAACACCTCCCACAACTTGTCCTGGTAGACAAGGACATTAAAATTATGAAATAGGCAGAAAACTGTTCCTGTCTTATTCAAGGAACTCTCTTGGCAAAAAGCCACAAACAGAAAGACTGGCAAAATAGGATCCTACTCCATTCGGTCTTTCATTTTGGTCTCTGCCCCTGAGATATAATCCCAAAGACCTGTCTAAAATGAGAGGGTTGGTTTGTGGTATTCTATGGCACAGAAAGTATGGGCTGGCTGGACTGTGGTGGGATGTGGGAGAGCAAGAAGCAGTTTAGGATAACCTTGTTATCTTAAGCAAGATTTTTGAGCAAAGGTGCCAAATCTTGTGTAGATTGTACTTGTTTAAACTGGTTACAGAATGTTTCCTGGTCTGAACTACTCCGTGTTTTTTGCCCAAGTTTTCCTGCCTCAATTTCTTTGGAATGCTAAAAGAAATCCATACTTGGAGTAGAAAGGAAAAAGACAAAGAGACCTTGCCAAAGAGTAATGAATGTGTTCAATGGTGTTACAGAATTAAACCAGGTCACTCTTCCTGAGATTCATCAAAGATTTTGGACTTTAGCAACTGTACTTTTCTGTGAAGTCTGCAACAAGCACTGGCTTTTCTGTGTGATCTGAAATCATAGCCTGACATGCAAAGTCCAAATATGAATAGAATTTATATGTCATTGAAATACTTATTAAAATTTTAGAACCCCCTCCTAAAATAACTAAGCCCTTATTTTGGCACATAAGCCACCACAATTTTAATACTTCAGCATCTGTTTTACATGGGAAATCACTCTCAGGATATTTAGATTCCATTACAATATTGTATTAAATCTGAACAATATTTATGAACAGCCCTTCATGGGTTTATACTCAAAAGAGATTAGTTTGTACCAAAAATTTTCTGCAAACCTTCCAGAATATTTTTTCCCGTCTTCTGAAGACTTTACAAATTAAAATCTAGACCACACCCCAGACAAGCTGTGTATTACAATGAATAATAAATACATTACATTGGCATTTCTAAACTTCCCTGCAAATTAGCCAAAATACATATATGTATTTTAGCTAGGTTAAACAAATATAATTCGTTTTTGCTGCATAAAGTTATTGTTTGTTTAAATGTTGTAAGCTTTTTACTAAATATAAGACAGAAGTTAATTTGATGGTACAAGTAAATAATTCAAAGCAGCTTCATCCAAGTTACCTAATACAGTTTTTCTTATTCTTTCCTCATGAAATTTATGTTAGAATTCTTTACAATTTCTCCCGGTGTTTCCTACAGATTGGCTAATAGATCTTTCATGAAGAAAAAAGACAATAATGGGAAAAAAAGATCAGGACTTCAGTTAATTTATGAAAGATTTCTTGGTGTGTACTCATTAGATTTATATGCAGATGCGATACAGTGAAGAGAAAAAGCAAATCATACACCTGAGATTTTTTGGCATTTGATTAAATTCTTTCCAAATACTCTGGGAGGTGGTTTAACCATGGTCTCTGATTCAGGTCTAGTCCATGCTGAAATCCTTGGCATTTTTAAGGCTCCCAATCTATTAAAGCTTTAGTGCTCGACTGATGTAGAAACAGGGTTTGATGCAGCACATGCATGGGAAAACCCACAGACTGGAGTGTTACTTTCCAGCTGCTGTGCCATCTAATCCTCATCTTCTCAGTGTGGCTGAATCTATCTGTTCTGTGAAGCAGAGACATGAGGTATCCCTGCATTTCTGAGCTGCAGTGCCTCCACTACAGGCAAATCGCACCATCGGACAAGAGAGAGATGAAAAAGGAAAAATGTGTCTGAAAGGTCAAAAGCAATTCAGTTTCACAACTTCTTAGCACTCCTGACATGTTACACAGGGATTCCAGCCTTAAATCATGACCAATCCACTTTCAGCAGCAGGAAAATGAAATTCGAGCCTGCCTGAAGCTTCCACTACTCATTAACATCTGGGGCTTTTTGACAGCCCATTCCTTTTAGCATTTACTAACTGTGCAGGGGAAAAAATCCTTAACTGGGGATAGTAAACATTTATGTGTTGTTACCAAGGATGTGAGAACCACCTGATTTAAATGCCAATTAATATGTACTCTGGCTAGATAATCAGACTAGCACCTAATTGAAAAGCAGAAGGTAAAAAGTTCCATTAGGTTCTTTCCAAATATCCAGTTCTAGATTTTTGTATTTGGATCTCTCTAGCTGAAGGAATGTCTCACTGCTAAGGCCTAACAGTTCAAACTCTGTCCCAAACACTTAGAAAGGAAATAAAAATGAAATGAAAAAGGTAAGAGTGAAATAAAAAGAAATTCACCTTCATCAGTTCTTCTGCTGGGACATACTTTTTTTTCACTCTTTCTGTGATCCATTCCACTGCACAATAGGCTGATTTTGAATCAGAGCTTCAGAGTTTTCCTCAGAGCATTTCCGAATTTTGCTCCTATTTTTGGTGGACCAGCAATCTCATCTTAAGAGTGCAGAAAGCAGACCTCTTTGGCGATCCCATTATTAAGGTATGGTTTTCTGCCCATTGGAATCCATCTTATACTTCATTTACCTGCTTTAATTGGTTTCAGTATTAAGAGCAAGTCCATATTTATGCTTTTATTGCACTGTAATTTATAGATTGACTATGAATAACGTACTAAAGTGCAGAACACTGACCAGGAAGAGGCATTTATGAAGTTTGCAGGGAAATTATTGTTTCTTCAGAAGCGCACAATGTCCTTATTCAAAGGCCTTGAAGTCAGAGTACTAATTTCTTTAAATAAGATCTTGTGAATCTCAATCCCTCCAAATTAGAAAACACTTCGAAAATGGGCTGAAGCAGACTGTAGCAAGGTGAAAAATAATTAAATCTGTCATTACGTTATTAACTCATTAATATGAATTTGCACAGTGCTGCTAATACAGGAAGTCAGTGGTCTCTCTATTTCAAACAGACCTGTTCCAGCTACACATAGAAGAAGCACTGCAGTTAAAGAGGGTTCTCATGCTTTTCAGTTGGCAGTCAGGCATGCAATTAATTAATTTCTAAATGCTGATGTTAATGCTGGGTTTTGCATGTGCATATTTACCATCTTCAAACACTATTTCAAAATTTAGACCACTCAAGTAAATCATCTATAATCTGCTTCTTGTCCTTTGCTTTATGTCTCTTTCACAGCAGTTTAAATTTTACAGGCTGATTTGTACTGAATGCTTTGTTTGCATAAATAAATAAAATGCACAAAAATAACAACAATCTATTTCCATTTAATAGCAAACAATTTCAGGGCAAAACATCAGCCTTCAACTGACATTGGACCTAAAATGGCCCTTCAGAACTGAGGAAAATTTTCTCTATTGTGCAGCTAAAATCACATTCAATAAATGCATTTCTTTTCCAAAATGGTATAAATAAAACAATTTTATCAAACTGG
>VWYI01024776.1:0-11689 GCA_013399455.1 Anthoscopus minutus
CTACTGTAATGCTCATAATAATATTCACAATAGGAGCTCTACTGACTGTCCTTGACATGGAAAATATCCTAAATTCTAAGCACACCCTTCTTCTTCCTTTAAAAGTTGGTAGCTGTATGTTACATTGTTATCTTAATACAGTGGACTATTTTGATGAAACTATGCTTGGAATATTATGACATGAGTGAGATTTTTTTTATGTATTCAATGCTATTCAATAGCAAATAATTTCCTGGGCTTGCATTCTGGAAAAGTGTCAGCATAATACAAGACGAGGGAATGCACAAAATGAAGTAGAGTTGGTATTTTAAAACACCTAGGTCAGACTGCCAAAGCCTAGAAAACAAGCCATGTAACTAAATCAGGGAAATTATATTCTTAGCTTTTTAGATTTTTAACTTATGGTTAAGTGCACGTATCATATGCCACGCTCAGAATTTTTCTAAAGTCCCATCTGTTTGATCCCTTTCTCCTGCTTTTACTGACAGCAAGGGCTATGCCTGGATTACAGTTACTATTATGCAGAAGATTCACAATAAAACCTGACAGTATATAAACATTTATCCAAACTGCATTTTCATTAAATGAGGATTCAATCCTTCTGCTCTCATGACAGATTTTAAACAAAGCTGAGAAATGCTGCTATAACTTTTTAATCAACAAAATGTAAAAATGGAAAATTTATGCATAAATATGAGCAAGATCACCAAGCTCAGAATTCACCAGAACAGCATGTATGCATCAAAACCAGACTGTCCAATGAAATCTGAAATATCTGGGGTTGTAACCACAGTAGCATACTTCAGATGCTGATGTATAACCTGCTGTAATTTGGTCAGCTGGGAATGATGTGTTGTTTACGGCACATTTGTGAGTCTATTCTTTCATTCTCCATTGTTAAAAAACATACTCAGGCTTTCTGCTTGAAGGAGAGATAAAGGACAGGAAGACAGGATGAAAGGAATATCTCATCCAACATACTCAAATCTATAAAGAGTACATCAGAGTTCATTGCCAATGACGAGACTTCCTGTGCACACACAATAGCTTTAAAGGCTCCTTTCCGAGGAGAAATTTAAAAGTACAATCCTCTTCTCCGCTCAAAAGTTTTAGCCACTTACTCAACCAGTGTTTTCCAGTCCTAAATGGGCTATCTAAAGAAAATGCAGGGACTAAAAAGGAAAAAAAATAATGCAGAAAGCCACAAAAAAAAAGCCTCAAAACCACAAACCCATAGGCCAAACTCAAAGAAAAAAAACAAGACAAAACACCAAAAAAACAGAATAACTTCACATGGAGTCTTTTAAATAAAATTGTACAAAGAAAAGCTGAACAGGTCTTTTTAAAGCCTGGATTACGTAATACCCCATTAAACACTGATGTGTCAGAGTTGACTGTGTACTTGATTTGTTTTGTGTAAATTACAGATTAAGGCGCCCTCACCATTCAGTTTAAATTCTAAAGGTGGCAATACTGAAAAAATTTAAGCATATGGAGAAGCTAAATATGAAGTTTCCCTACCAATGACCTACCCTATCCTTAAAACAAGCTCATATTAAACCATTCACAAAAATAAACACTGAAGTCACAGCTCTAAAATAGAACAAAACATCCAGTGGGTCTTGTTTGTTACCAAACCACGCAGGAGAATTCCTGCCAGTTTACACCCCAGACAATTTTTCACCAAGAGACATTGAGTAAAATGTAGAAGTTTGAATAAAAAATTGAATTATACAATTTGAATTAAATTTAGACTAAAAATAATTAAATTTAAACGAGAAAAAACTAAGATCCTGTGACTTCAGGACGCTCCTCTGTAGGTGAAGAATGGAAGATCCACGATCAGGGCTCCTTCTGAGCTCCTCATTTCCCATGTTCCCAGTGATCTCCTGCAACACAACCTCCCCTCTGCCCTTGGCCAAGGGTGCACCTTAGTCCCACTCCCCACACTTATGGGTTCAAAGCAGGCAGGGCAGGAATCCCACCAAACAGGAATGAGGCAGAACCTGTGCTCTACGACATCCTGGTGCCAAGGTCACCACTGACAGCTGGAGGTAGAAGATGGACACGTGTCAACTTCCCAACAACAGCACAATGGAGTTCATAAACTCTGAAAGCTGCTTGAGCTGCCAGCTGAGCCTGTTGGCATTGCCAGGATGGGTCATGAGGATACAGAAGAGGTCCAAGGTGTAACTCAAATGTTTGTTAACTGCTACCAAATCAGACTTCTTGTCCCTTTATAATTAGCATATTCATCCTTAGATGTGCACACGCAACAAGAACAACTGCACAACTCCCTGAGAACACCATCTACTAATACCCTTCAAACCTGACCAAGTGTGATAAAACTTTTTTGCTCATTCAAGGTCCTCTGTCTGCAGCTGTTCCACATGGCAAATTCCCATTTCAGTAAATTGGTGCTCTGCTCCCAAAACAGATGCAAAATCACTCACACAGTAAGAATATACAATGCAGCCTGACTCTAAGAACCAAGTACCATTTTAGGGCTTCATAATTCTGTATTCAAATGATTCTTTTTGATCACAATGGGAATTCCATATCCCTAGTAAAAAACTTGCTTTTTACTACTTAAAAAGAGGATAATTACAGTATATCAGTACTGTATTTTTCTATATGTGTACATTCTGGCTGTTATTTCAGAGCACTGTTATAGGCTACAGACAAAAAAACACCTGCCTTCCACTCGTTACAGTACTGACCCTGACAAAGACACACTCAGTTTACCAAGGTAGAGATGTGGCATTTAAAGGTCATATTTAAAGGCTTCTCTCCATTAATGACAAACCTATCAGTATAAAAGTGATTCTGGACTAGTTGCTGCTTGCAGTGTCAAAGGTTCTTACAAAACTAAACAAATTACTACAATTAATAACTCTTTAAATTTTACAATTTATCTTCTTTCGCTATATAAAACCATTGCCTTTCACAAGTCTTTTGATATTGCACCATTCCAAGTACACAGCATAAAAAAAAAGATGTTTAATTCCCAGAGAATGTGCCAGTGCCTGGAACTTGTACAAACAACAAAAACCTCAAACACATGGGAGCCAAGAAACTCCCAGAGATGCTGGTGCTTCCCTATGGACTGATAATACAAGGAAGGTGATGAAAAAATTTCACTCTGCTGGAAAGAATGAAAAGTCAACATTCTGGCTTGTTGAGTTAACAGGGGAAAGCAAAGAACTTCTAACCATTAGGCTGCACTATCAGAATCACAGGAAACAAATGAGAATTTGGCAAAGACAATAGGAAAGGACCTGAAAGTCAAACAAACCAACAAGAAAAAAAAAAAAAAAAAGGATGCAGCTCTTAAGAGGTATCTCCTGCAAATTTTTAAAAATTAAGTTCACAGTTTACAAAACCAGTCTGTTTAAAGGGATTAGCTACTAAATTTATCATCCAATTTAAAAATTCTCATATACATCCGTTTTTCTCTGCTATTTTATAGCATTTTTGTTTCATTTGAATATGCTGACAATGAAAACACTTAAATAATTGAGTGATATAATTCCCTTAACAGCTCATGACATTTCTAAGAAAGACAAAAAACATAATCTGCTTTGAGAAAAAAACCACACAACTGTGTAGCATTATGATGGAAGTAGAAAAAGACATCAATATTCTGCAAAAAATGAATCATAATATTTAATTTAAGAATGCCATACAAAAGCATAAAGAAGGGAATCACTGATGATGATCACTGCACCATACACAACTGAATGTGAAAAATCACCAGTATTTCACAAAAAGGTAAAAACCTCAGAAATACTCTTCTAATGATTAGCAGAATTTCATCAATCTTTAAATTAAAAAATTTCCATTCTCAAGCCAGGCACATGTGGCTGTGACTTTTTTTTTTACTTTTATTGGGATTTTAGCAGCTCAAGTCCCAAATCCTTCAGGAAATCTTCTATCCTAAACAGTTACTATTATTTATGTTAGAGTTCTCCATACATTTAGATGTTCACATTAGAACTGGGGCATATGAGTGTCTCAGCTACACCTTCTGTATGCCATACACAGCATCCTAGGAGTAAATTAGATCACAAGTAGTGCACAATGAAAACCTATTCTTCTGTTCAAAAGATTGCTTAAATAATTCAGGAGTGTGGTGGGTATGTGTGTTAAAATCCTCAAATCTTTAGGAAGATATTGCAGTATTCCTTTGGCTTATCACTCCTTTTTACTGTCCTCTATGGCTAACTGATAACAATAACAACAATAAGTGATCTGTCTTTCTTTTCTGATATTCTTTTCAACACACTGAAGATGATCTTGCACAGTAGCAGGAGTATAAAAGTGTACAACACTTTTAGAGCAGGTTCAGATGGCTATCATAGTCCATTTTATCTTTCAGTAATTAAACTTAAAAAAACTCTAATTCTTGAGACTACTAGCATTTCCTCTCTCTCAATTAACAGTACATACAGCTACTGTCAAATACTCTAGCTGGAGTACCCCAAAAATGCTTCTGGTATGCAGGGAAATATAGGACTTTTATATGTAAAAAACCCAACAAGATGAAACATTAATCCTTACATGTTTGTATGATAAGAAAATAGAATATTGAAGACTTTTCTTTCTATGGAAAGATCAAAATGTTGCTTCTTGCATTTACATATTTCTATATGTGATTATCACAGACTAGTAAAAAACCCACCGGCTGTGAGGGACACAGTCAAATTGGAGAAAAAAATTCCATTGTTTTCCAACATTCTGAGTATTTATTTTTTTTCTAATGCTTCCTCCCTCAGACAGAAGACTTGTCTGGCCCTTGTTGGCAAATGACTTACCGGCAGTGTTTGTGGGATCCCGTTAAGGTTTCGATCACAAAGCATTCCCCTTCATTGAGACAATATGCAAGGTCCTTATCTTTGCATGGCTTAAAGTGCTCAGATCGCTCTGTGGAATATGTTGTAGTGTCTGAGGAGAAAACAAGGAAAGGAAAGAAATGCTGTAAGGATAAATATTGGATATTCCTACAGTACATGTCAAATAAATTTGATCATACTGGTTTCAGTAACATCAAACACAGACTAAAAAAAAGGGAAAGCACAGTGCTTGAGAACCTCTGTTTCACTACTGGTTTCAGTAATATCAAACACAGACTAAAAAAAAGGGAAAGCACAGTGCTTGAGAACCTCTGTTTCACTGCAGCACTATTTGCAATCAGGTATCTTAAAAGATTCACAAGAAATAGCTGCAGAAAGACTAACCAGACTGGACCAAATTTGGGAGTATAAACCCCATCACTTCCAATTTCCAAAGTTTCCCTGCTAAAATGTAAAGACATCTGCTTTGTGTCCGTTAACCAGAACAGTGTTTTCCTATTACTATGACAAAATGTGGTTTGAAATAAGATACATTTTTTTTCATAAAAACCAAGCGAAAGTAGTTAATACTGTATAAATAAAAAATAAATTTAAAAAAACCCACTATAATGAAAGAGAAAAAAAAAGCCAAATACTCAAGGTCATCATTAATTTGATTCACCAGTCACAAAAACCAGCCTAAAACTCAAACACAAGCAATGTACCAGTGATTATGACATTTCACATAGATGATCTGTAGATGTATATAAGTCCACCCCAAAAACACGGCTAAAGGCTTGATTACAGGTAGAACTGTTTGCTGCACTTTCAGAATATTTAGTTAGATAATTAGATTTGGAATAGACTGACAGTATGTCAGGGTAAACTATCATTTCTGTCTTTTAATAAAACTCTTTCCCCTTTCCAATCCAGTTGGATTAATCAATAAAAAAGTGAAATTTTCAGAGGAAGAGGCCTGATTGACACATATTTTAATTTTCTTCACTATGACTAGGTTCTGTCTAACGAAGTGTGATTTTCAAAATAGATTATGATTCCCACAGAGTCATGGTTTAATCTTCAAATTCAATCTTAATTCAAAAAGTTTAAATTACTAATCACTTTGTAGGACCTGATATATACTGAAATAGTAAGAGAACATTTCATTGTATACCATACGGCCTAACACAAAATATTAAGCTGACAGCTGTCAAATAAATTAAGCAGTGCCCAACAGACATAGAACCTTGCAAACTCAAAGTTATACAAACACTTTAACTTGGTTTTGCTCATAACTCAATACAAGGTAAATATCCACCAAACTAACACCAGAGTTGAAAATCAAAATACTGAACCACAAGACACCTGTAACTGGAGATCTGCAAGAAAATTCACATAATAACAAAAAATTGTCAAAGTCACATTTTTTGTTCTCAGTGTATTTTTCAATAAAACACCTCTAAAATATTTCCTTATATGCAGACCAAATGACAGAAGATGAATAAAATACATTTGAAAATAATAAGAAAATCCACACCCAATTCTCTGTATGCAACACTTTTTTTTGTTTTTCCTCTCCAGAGAGCAAATGTTGGAGTTTAGTGTTTTCAGTGGAGAGAAAAAAAAATCCTGGGAATAAACACTAACAATCTTTCCTCAAATGCTTTTACAGATTCAGAACAAAAGGTCATGCCATTTTCCCTGGTAGCAGCACTTACAAAAAAGATGCAGGCTAAATATAAACTACGTTTTTAATGATTGCAAGCAAACCCTGAACTGAAATGTATCAAGTTGAATTTTGGAGACAATACAAGATGTTATACCAATGCAGATACAAACAGTGACTAACATATCACTGTTGACATTTCAAAAATGATCAGCTTTAATGTAAAAAAAAAATCCTCACATAGAAAAGAGGTAGCCCAGTTAGTTTTTAAGGTCTTTTACCCAGAAGCACTAAAATGACCATTTAAAACTTGATTAGACAAAAAATAACTATAAACCTGAGTAACCAGTTACATTTCTACCTCTTTTAAATATGGAAAACTGAAGGTGATGTTATTTGAAAGCACTCGTGATAATTACAAACGGTAAGTAAAACTGTTTGATGAGCAGAAACTCAGCTTGATCCAGCTTTAGGGAGCAGAACACTTGCATTTGTCAGCCTGCTCTGAAGAAACAATCTGTGCAAATACCTTTATGAAAGCGGCTGCAATATACAGACCAAAGGAATATGAGGCGCTCCCAAAGGACAAGAGCAAAAGGAGGATGATGGGCACCATCACAAAGCTGGGGCAGTGATGCAATGAATTCTCACAGCACGGCTTTTACAGGGCAGGAAACATCTCTTCTACCATAATTAAATCAAGAACATCTTGTCAAGGTCAGCATTTTAAAGTTTTAGATTAAATATATTCTTTAGAAGTTTTGTTCTGCTTTATTTTAATTATCCTCGGTTTAACATTGATCAACCCTTGTGTTTTATTTATAAATGAGCATAAGTTGCAATACTTCATTTTCTCCACATGGACACAATCTCAAGTCTCTTCAGCTTTTCCTTTGTGTTTTGTCCCTCACCTTTCAAATTAAGTACAACAGCTGTAGATAATGATGATGGCAGCTCCTTATGGCAGCCTTGGACTGCACTCTGAAGGTTGAAAACTACTCAAGAATTGGTAACTGGTTTAACTGGTTTTTGTTGTTTTTTGCTTTTTTTAATAATTAATCTCATTAATAGTCACATTTCACATATGGTCTGGAATATTTGTGCAAGTCTAAGCAGGTCAATGCACATGGAGACTTTGCAGAGCTGAGCTGTGCACAGATCTCTGGGCTGCAGAGTTCAAGTGTCTGAGCTCAAAGGTCATTCACCAACACCCCAAAGCTGTGTCACTAGCTGACCTCCCAGATATCCCTGGAGCTCCTGGGTACTTTCTGCTGGAGATAACTCACATATCCCACACATGAGTTTCATAAAAGCCACAATCCTGCTGTTGTTTTATGCTGCATTCACAAACTCTGCTACAGCTTCATTAAATATTGATAAAAACCTAAAAACTGGTTCTAAACGTAACTGCAGAAAGTACAAAACAACAGAAAACACTGTAGAGACTATAATTTTCCCAATTCTTTATCTAATAAATAATAAATTCTATTGTCTCTTGTTTTATTTTACTCCCAACCAAATACTGAATTGACTTTTCCACAATAGAATTGTCCTTCATAGCTTCAGAAGCCTTGTAAATAAACACCAATGTATTGTGATGTTTGACTTCTTTATGATTTTTAAAAGAATGAATAAAACCTAGGAATTCAAAATACTGAATAATACAGCTCCTTTATTTATTTTTAGTCTTTGAATATGGTGACAGTCCCAAGTGTTTATAAGTAACAAAGGGGAATTTCTGTTAAGCATTCAGATATCCCTGAATTCAGAGCATACTCCTTAAGGGTTTTTTTTCTTTTTTTTTTTAATTGTCATGTGTCCAGGTGTTTCATGCAAAAGCAGCAGAGGATATTGACTTCTGCTGTAATCTTTCCAATCAAGTTGGAATAAAAAAAATTCTAAGCACTCTTGTTCTTTTTCTTGCCTCACTGTATCAGCAAAGGTTTATGCATGATTCCCATATTCCAAAAATGGGCGCATCATTGCCAACCCTCAGTTACCACTGTTTAAACAATTAAACCAGAATTCCATTCACATTTCAAAGGTAGGCTTCAGATCTCTTATTTGTAAACACAGAGCTGATTTCTAAAAAAATTCAGTCCTTGGGATTGCTGAAAAAATCAACAGGAAATTTACAGATATTTCATTTTGTTTAGGTCTAAAACGGTCTAAAAAAGTGTTAGTGAAATTGTATTCTCATTTCATTAATATATGTCATCATATTTATACCAGTACAGGATGGCTGATTATAGATGATCTTTTGAGTGATCTTCAAGGCATTCTGTGGTTAGAAATAGAAAAATAGAAATGGCTATTTGCTCCTTCAAGGCCACTACTTTCACTGTTTCCAAGACTATGCCCTGATATTGATAAACCTGGAACCACCAGGGGAAAATGCAGGAAAAAAAAGAATGCAAGATTTAAAATATCCTGGGAAACAACAGCATTCAGGGCAGCTGCTTCTGCACAGATTGCAGCAGCAGCCATTCCCATCCATCATGTCTATCCTGCAGCATTCCAGCTTCAGAAACGGATTTTACTGCTTACATCTCAAATAAAGCAAGTTTCCCATGCTGCCTTTCAATGATACTCACACTCCATGGCCTTCCCACTGTAAACATTTTTTTCCAGGCAGACAACATTAGCTGCTGTAGGGAGAAAAATGACCCAGGAGAACAAGAGATGGGAAAACCTTGTATAACTATCTTGACAGGCACCCAAACTCTGCAGCTACAGAGTCATTAACACAGGTAAGGCAAATGCTTGGTGCATTTCCACCAAGGAATATTAAGATGTAGTTCATTATTCATGCCAGAGCTCAGACACTAAAATATTTTTTAAAATTCTGCATATTTTGACCACCACTGGGTATTACCAGCTCTACAGATTCAGTATCAACATGCAAACCAGCTTTTCCTTTATCTTTTTACCCATTTATAACTGATTATTTCCCATAGAACCATTACTTACCAAAGCACTAGAAAAGCAAGATGCTTATTTTAAATCCCTGATCCCATTTCTAAATACACTGCAAACATTAATCCAGATACAAGCAACTGAATCTCCTCTGAAAATGCAACTCTAGTTATCAAAAAAAGACCTTCTCCAGAAACCTCTACATTTTGGACAATATATTCTTGTACAACTGCATACTACAAAGAAAACAGCATAAAAAGCCAATTTATAGCATACAGGGAGTAATATTTTGTGTTCAGTGAAGTCAGTGGCAAAATATTTACAATGATTCAGTATAAGCAGAGTACCCTGAAGTTCCTATACAGTCATCTAGTGCTTCTCTCCTGATATCTCAGGATTATGTATGGTAGCCCTAACTAGAAAGAGTCATGAGCAAAAAAAATCAATCTAACACACAGAATAGTTTATATGTGATGTTGTTTAGTCACTTACTGAACCTTAGAAACATAGAACCTAAAATTTTTATTCCTGTGCTTTTAGAAGTGTCATGGTTTAGGAAGGGTATTTCCCAATTTAGTGCTTCCCCTGTTCCCTCTCCAGTTAGAAACACAAAAGGCAAAGATCACAGGTCGAGATAAGAGTGATTTACTGGAAACAGTAGGAGAAGAGAAAGGAACAGTACCAACAACACTGATAATAGAATGTCTATAAACAAGGGCGATTTACTTGTGAAATGTTCACCAAGCCCAGGAAAATGACAAAGATCATATCCTCTGGCCACCAGAACTCCCCCACACTGTAAGAAAACTTCTTCCTTCTCAGATGTGAGGGTCCCTTTCCCAACCCTGCTAAACAAGAGGTGGGCAGGGGAAGAAGATAGCAAGGCCTAGGAAGATATTAAGGTAGAAGGAAGGGAAAACATAAATATTTGGTGTTTATTTTGATTTAGCCTTAGCTGATGGTAGCTCTTTCTGAAGTTGCTGATATTTACAAAGAAAACATTCTAACTTAGCCATTTTTAATGCAAGGCAGAGATCTTTGCTTTGTCAGTGCTACCTGAACAATAGCTGGCATTAGCCATGGATCTACTGGAATAATTAAATTTTAAAATTCTAGTAAGAAATCATGAGAATTAATTAAAAAGAAAAAAAGAAATAAAAAAGAAAACTTCAGGTTTTTAAAATAATAACAGGCTTCTTGTTCTGAATTTACTTGAGCTCTTTTAAAAATATTTCTATATATTATACACTATTAAAACCAAAAGCTTAATTAAGAATAGGAAAAGTGTTTTTTTGCATTTAGAGAGGCAGTTTCATATAAACAAACAATAGAGTTCTGGATGCCGATTATTCAAGAAGCTACCCCTTAGCCTTTTTTGTGCCAGAGAAAATTTTATTTAATCCAATAACAGTTTAGAAGCTTTGATTGCACCATGATCTAAAGCAAAGTTGTTCTACAGATAAGGGACTCCTTGAAGCTTTTCTGTTATCCTTCAGATTCAAAGGAACAAATCAGGATAATTTAGCAACAAACTGACAGTGCAGGTGATGCATGGAAACAATGCCATTTACAGGTGCTGGCCTCCCAATCAGACCAGAGGAGCTGGAATTGTTATCAGAGACAGCCCTGGTGTCTTCCCTTTGCATTTCACACTGAGGATTACATAAGAAAGCTCACGCGACATCAACTCAACCAGCACTTCAGCAATTCCTCTGAAACATCTCTCTGTCCCCACAAACCAGCACATCCTCCGACAGACTGCTTTTCTCCCATCTCGCCAGAGCACAGCATCACATGCACAACTGCAGAGAAAACACAGAACACTTCTGGAAGAAGAAATTACAGATAATTATCTTTCAAAAAATCACACGTGCTCCCTTGCCAGCAACTTCTAAATTAGTTCTTTAAGTGTGACCTTGTTGTTCATATTGTCTAAATGTTTCTGCAATTTGAAATCACTATACACAAGTACTAATACTTATCTTGAAAAACATATGGAAGCATTTTCAAGTTACTAGTGCGTTATTAACAAATACTAGGTGTTATTTACTTGATGCAAAGAACTCTGAAATATAAAATTATCCCTTTACTTTCATAACTACAAAAAAAATTAACTAACCAAACATCAGTTATTAATTAACTAACCAAGCATTAGTTCTAAAAGGAATGTACAAAAATATGCCCACCTAATGCTTTGTCACAACAAACTCAAAACCAGAAAAGGAAATAATGTCAGTATCACTTTGAAATGTGTTGGGGGTTACATGGTTTTTTT
>VWYI01024796.1:0-27686 GCA_013399455.1 Anthoscopus minutus
AAGTATCAACCAATATCAAACCAGCACAGAAACACACAACCGTGACACAGCTGTGAGTTGCAATGTAGGCAGGGAAAGGGATTTTTTTCATTTGAGGTTTGAAGGTAGAATAATGTGCCTACAGTGCTAAGCATACCATTACGTGCTTTTAATATTCAGCATATTCATTTGAAAGAAAAATAATCTCACACATTACAGACATTATGGATCCTGAGACATCTCAGGTCAGGTTTTCAGCTTCCCTGTGTATGTATAGCATGCAACTTCCACATTTTATCAATACTTGCCAAAAAGCTTGGTGAATTATGTAAGACAATAGTTAACCAGTCTACAATTGCTGTTAATTTTCATAACCCAGGAACAAGTTAGATTCACATCTGTGTCTCTACCTGGCTTAAAGGTTTTTCCCATGTGATTTGACTCCTAGCTACATTTTATATGTAGATTCAACAATGAATTTAATTATAATAAGCTCATTAGGAATGGAGCCATTTCTTATCTTAAGTTTTGTAACAGTGTATATTTACAGCACTGTATAAGCAGTACTTAATAATTAATTCTCTGTACTCTGTTATATTAATGTGAAAGCATAAAAGGATTATCAGAGGTAGGGAGGGCTTTATACTTCTCTGAAGAATACAGAGATGAGTCTCTTTGAAAATGAGAATGGAAAATTAAAGCCTGATGAAATGTGACCTTTTTGTGTTTCTTTCCAACAGCTTAGAGCTGGATATTTTATTATAAGAGTAGTTTTTTAGTTCTTTATCAAGTTTAACTTCTCTCAGAATAGTGGCTGCTGATGATGGAAGAATAAGCAAATTGTTCCAGAAATACTTATTAAAGATCAGGTATCTCTTATATTTTATTACTGTACGCTTGATCAGACATGTAAATGGCTAAAAATAAGATAAACAGGAATAGCTCGTGAGATTATATAGACTGAGGAGAAAACAGACTGCAAAAGTAGAGAATTGTTGATGCAGCTTTTGAAGAGCACAGAAAACAGATTTTCTTCCATTCTCTCTTCCCTCCTCCCTTCCTCCTTTCCTCTCTTCCTCCTTTTTTTTATTGTCTTCTCTATCAAAATTTATTCAATGGCAAGTGATATCGTCAAAAGTATAAAATCTTTAAAGCTTTCAGTATACTGTATGAGAGGTCAGTATAAATTTATGCTGTGATCAGTGATGTAGCTGAAAGAGGAAATTTTTTTAGGTTGGAAATTGGTTAAAAAGCAAAAAAATAACACCCCCTCCCCCCCCAAAAAAGTCACAAATGACATATTCATGAGCATGCAATGATTAACAATGTGTTTTGGTCAGAAGAAATGTGTATCACTGTACATTTTCAGCATGAAGCTGACATTTCCATCATGCTGCAAAGAAATTTAAAGTGACATTCCTTTATTTTCCACAGAGACAGCTGCTATAGTTCCCAGCTGAAAATTGGCCTCAGCTGGCAGGTAATAAATGGGAAAACATGTAGATAATAGTCATGAGCTAGTGAGCCTGCTGCCTGACCAGTTATCAAATTGCTGATAAGCTGTAGTTTCAGCTGTACTTCAATAAGACACATGTTTTTTTCCCTTTTTGTCTCTCACCATTTTCATTTGCAATAAAATTATGATTTACTGCATATTAAGACTAGTTGCCCACCATTATACTTTTGATGTAAGAGGGCTTATGAATATTCTTTTAAAAGAAAAAATAACATTCCTTGAAGATTTTTTTTCCCACTAAGTATCAGGAGACTGTCAAAATGTAAGTTCCCTTACAAAAACCAGCTGCAAACACAGATATCTGCTCTTACCGAGCTCCGTCCTGTGAACAAAACCTGTCAAGAATTTTGCAGCGTACTTCTATGTGGAGAATGATGCTTTGTCAAAACTGAAGTACTGCATGGAAATAGATTAATTTTGATGAAAATAGAATGATTTTGATGCACTTTAACCAGTGCAGAATTTGTCTGGGAGTTCAGATTTCAAAGAAACATAGTTTCAGGCCACTTCTGCCCTGTAGATCAGATATGGCAAACCTTCCTAGTGCCTGCAGCTGAGCCCCATCATTCAACTTCAACTCCTGGGGATGCTGCTCATGTGTGGCAGGGAATTGCCCAAGGGAGCAGCAAGATGTTGCATTCCACTTCCATGCAACTCAGATGAAATACTTGTTTTCCTGAATAATTTTTTTTAAATGTCCTTTATATGGAAAATGTGGAAATAACGTCTTTTCTTTCTGAAGAAAAGGAAATATGTTAATTTTTCCTACTGTAGGAAATTGCATACACTTATTAGTCCTAATTCCAAAGCCAGGAAGTAGGTGATGGTTGAATGAATAAAGCAGAAATTATTCAGCAGGAAATATTAATTTCAGTGACAGTCATATAAGAATCTCTGTTTTTAGAAATATTTTAAGTGATGATGAAGTGGGTATACTACCTGTGATATTTCTGCTGAAGTAATTCAGGATGACAATATCTTTCTCGGGCTGACCCTGTATTTTGTCATGTTGGGTTTGATCTTCTCTCCTTCATAGCCTTCTGCATCTCTGCCTCAGTGTGCTTGTCTCCCTCTTGACTCCAAAGAGTGTCTCCTGCTCTTTCCTCCCATTCTTATACTCACATTGAGCCACATCTCACAGTAAAATCTCAGTCTTTGCCTTGACCCTGACTCTTTTGCTGGAATTCTGTCAGGTGTGATACTTCTTCCTCTGTGTCTTTAGTCAGGACTTCATTAGGATTTCCTCTCTATAGGAAACCAACCACAACTGAAAACTGCATACAAAAAAGGAAAATTAATCAATGGGTATATGTCTGTATATATATATTTGTATGTGTATTCATGCACGTAATTTTAATGTAAAAAGTGGAATTAGAATATTTTCCTTAGTTGACAGTAGACTTCTTCTTCCACCCCTCAGCCACTCCTGTGTTTTAGTATAGATGACTGGGAGAAGGGTTACCATGCAGCATCCAGCACTCATGTTCACATGCCCAAATTCCACATAAGCTCTTGAGTCTAGTGTTTCATACCAACTTATTGCCTTCAGAAGTCTTGTCTAAGCCATTAGGAAACACTATGCAGAAGTGGTATTTATTACTTTTGCCACAAGGAGAAAACAACCATCCAGCTACCTATAGAAATTGATAGGGAAATTTGCAGAAAGAAAGGATTCATGAAAATCAAATGTCTAAAGCATCTATTGACATCATGTCTAATGAGTGTGAGAATGAAAATAGAATTTAGGTTTAATGTAGTTTTTGGTAATTGATCAGATGAATTTTCTGGCATTTTGCAAGTGAACCAAAGAGACAGATAAGGCAATAAATGTTTAGCAGAAAAACAAAGGAATGGTGAACTTGAACCAATTTTATTATTTTATCAGTGTCTTTTTACCATTAGTTTTATTGTGACTCTTCTTATCCAGTGAAGATGCCCAAGGACATCTTTACCAAACTGGAAATAAAACCATCATAATTTTTATGCAATGTGCATTTGAAATGTGAAATTCTCTGGACAATTTAGATTTTTTTCTCTTTTTTCCTGTCTTTTTTCCTCTCTCCTTTTCTTTGTTCTCTTTTTTCTCTTTTTTCTCTTTTTCTCTTTTTTTCTTCTCATCAGACCCTACATGGAATACCCATGAGAAAGGCAACTGGAATTGATGGGTTTAAGTAAGGATTTTTTCTCTGCAGAGTCACCCTGCTGTGGAATGGCAGAGCAGATCTACAGAGCTCTGCTCCCTAATGGTCACATCAGAGAGAGGAAAAAACAGGTAGAGACCACACTCCCAGTGGTGGCTTCAGGGAGGCTTCAACTGGAGATGGAAGGTCCAAAGAGCCGAGTGCTGCAAGGAAGAAGCTCGATTTTGAGCCTGTTGAAAGGTTTGAAATCAATGTTTCCCATGCATTTCAGAGGGATATGGCAGAGAATAATACAGAGGTTCAGGAATTATGCTGGTTTCCAGCTCTTAGATATATAAAACATTGGTGATACCACTTCACCCCAGTCTTTTACTGAAAATTTTAACTTTTATTATTGATAAATAAATAGGTTCTGAGTTTAAAACAAAACAGATAACTTAGATTAGATTAAGAGGAAGATGATTTTGACAAGAGTAAATGCTTTTGACTGTAGAGAGGTCAAACTTCAAATTTAGGAAGCCTCCACAGAGAGAAAAATGTCTATCCTTAAATACTATTTCTGAGGGTTTTTTTGTTGCAATACAAGTATCCACATGGTAGAAACTGCACATTCGTTTCCTGAGGAATTCATGGTGTGATAAAGAAAATGAGAGGCTCTGAGGGAATAATTGCTTCACCATGGGAAACTCATGCAACTTAACTTGAACTTTAAATCGATCTGCTTTCATATTTGTTACTGCTGGCACACAGCATTATGAGGAGGAAATTGTGCAGCCATAAAATGGATGTTTTTTATATTATGCAGCATGATAATGCTGTGACTATTTCTATAAATGTGTGGTTTTTGGGTGGGAGTTTTTTGCCATCTCAGTTCTAAACAAATTTACATAAAAACCCCAAAAATATAGAGCTAGATGCTTTTAATTATGAATAGCAACAATTGTTCTGAGCTCATGCAAAAGACTTGAGTAGTGAATCTCTCTCTATTTTTAAAAAGTTTTCATTATTTTCATTTGTTTCCTGGGCTGCAGAACTGTGATCATTACCATATTTCGATAGGTGCTCCTGTGTGCCTATGTTATGACTGGGCAGAGGGCTTACAGGATTACATGCTTGATTTGCCCTGAAAACCTCTCTTTCCAGTAAATATTGTGGCAATTTGAAGGGATTATTTTCTTATGTCCCTTTCAATTTTTCCAGCCATTTTTGATTTGATAGCAGCAGCTGGTCGTCACTTAAGGGTGACAACAGCACTCTCATCATCTCCTTGTAAGGTGGACACACACTGTGCTCCCCACACCACAGTCAGGGTTCTCAGGGAGCTCAGGGACACAGCAGGTATGGGAGGAAAGAGAATAAGTTTCATCTCAGAGACTGTAAGCGTATTCTTTTTCTTTAAGAAAATGCTACCTACTATATAGCATGATTTCCAATTATTAATTAAGATTTATAGGTATTAACAATGTGTTTAAAAAGCCCAGTTAATTCAGCTAGGAAGAAATTTTCATATTTAAGGCATTTTACAGCCACAATTATTCAGGGAGGATGGTAGATTTGATGCCTTTTTATCTGTGTTTTCATCTAATTGTGCTGCCTTCATCTTTTTTTGGCAGAGGCCTTCATAATTGATTCCCCATCCTTAAAAACTAAAATATACACATTCTCCTGGTCTTATAGAACAAGACTGAAGAGTGAATCATGTGAAGCAAAGGGAGTAAAACTATTGAAATATTGCCCCAAATCATTTTGTGGTATGTATACAACAGATATTTAGCAGTGTTGTTTTCTCTACAACCATGCTTCATCAGGACATTTAGCTTAACTGGAAGATTATTTCTCACTTTGTTCAAAGGATTTATTTTTTGGATGATGAAAAAGCAGAGAATTGGATCCTCTTTTGTAGATCAGGAAGAGAGCTGAAGTAACATATCCAATGTTACATTATAAATCTATGAAAGAGTTTTGAATTTGAAAACTTTTTTCTTAATCTCAGTACTGGAATTTAATTACATAAACCCCTCCTGTTTATGCACCTGTTACACTGAGTCTGAAGGTAAAGTGATTTCTCAGTCATTTTTAGTGCTCTTTAAGAAGAGATCTTACTCATAATTTTCATCCTTGATAAACATCTTCTTACTGTGAATAATTCCATATTTTGGGAATATATATATGTGAAATACACATAGCCAAAATAACTACACAAACTGATCAGTACACACTACTGATCTTGACTCATACCAAGGCAGTTTTTGTGCAAAAATGCTTAGGCATCTTACCTATGTATTAATGAACTTTCCCCACTACACCTGGGAACTAATTTAGTCCCCTTTTTTTTATAAATGGGAAAATCATAAATGCTGTGGTAGTAAGAACCATCAAATGATTCTTTTTTTCAATCATTTGCTGGATTTACAGAACCATTGAGTAGCTTCATGAAATGCACAAATGAAAGATCTTAGATGTTGAGTAATCCTTTGAAAAGGCATTTTTTTACTGAACAGGTGTATAAAGTAAATATCTAAACACAAATATCTAGGATAAGGTAAAGGCAAATCTGAGTTTAGACCTAGCAAAATTGTAAGTCAAAGAACATTCAGGTACAAATACCAGTGGTGGTATTTCAATCTGCCAAGTACACTGTAGAAAATAAAAAACCCACAAAATTGGTATTTAAAAATGCCAGTTTTCTTCTGGCAGATCTTTTCTTTTATTGGGACCTCTGTGTTCAGAGGCAATCTCAGACTTCAATAGAATTTGAAACAAAATATGCGTTATTTAAATGTTGTATTTGGTTTTATAATTTTCAAATGTTATGTGAACAGTGAAAATACTTGAATTTTTCCACTTTAACCAATGTTGTGGCTCATGAATCACCCACAAATTATATCTCTACACAGAAAAGGAAGAAAATTAAGAAAATTCATGCAATGTTGATTTGGGAAGTCATTTCAGAATCTTAAATAAAAAGGAATATATATTGGGAGAAAATGACAGGCTGTCAGGCTGAATAGAGCCTACACAGCTTACGCAGCAGGAACAATGAAATAGACTTATTACATTTTTATGCCTTTCCTGATTTTTGTGTTCTAGGGGGAAGTATAAACAGAATTATAAGAAAATTGTGAGAAAAATCTGCTTGTATCAGCCAGAAAGACTGTAATATTAGATTTGTTTTTAGCTTTTTGTTATTCTTCTTACCATTAACTTATTCCACATATTGTTGATTTAATACTGTTAGTGGTTTTAGATTAAAAAAACCAGATCAAATTTACATGTATTTTAAAATTAGTTGGAATTTGGAATTTATATTTGTAGTGTTTGCTTGTCCCAATTACCATTTCCACACATGGACTGCAATGTGACACTTTTCTGTCAAGCCAGTCTGGGTCTGCCATCATATCAGGTGTGGAAGCACAGGACAGAACGAGATGTCTGCATTTCACACCATATACAATTTGCATTTTCAAATTCATGCGGTGTAAGTAAATAATGATAAAATGCCACAGGGATTACATTTATTTACTGTTTATTTTGTGAGTTGAAATGCCTTTCAGATGTGTGAATAAAGTTAGCAAAATTCAACTCAAGTTATTACAAAGTAATATTTTGTCTTTACACTACATTAGAAGTGCTTCACAGCATTGCTAATATTTAATTACTTCAGTGCAAAGTAGGGCAAGAGATAATCATAACTGCATTTTGCACAGAGATTCTCCTGTTCTTCCTTTTTGCAATCAGTCATTATCAGGGAAACCCATGTGGTTAGGGAGAAAATCACAAATAACACTCACCTTTAATGGTAAGGGACCATTACTTTCCCTGATATTTGGTAAAACCTGCTGAAGTGGATGAATGATTTAAAATAATTTAAGTGAATCATTAATTGATTAATTATAAACCCTAATCCTAAATCTTTCAATGCAAAAGAAGTCCCCCTGGGGATACATTCAGAAGAACTTAAGTATTTTCAAAAGTCACTTTGGGCACACTCATGGTTTCTCTGCCTTTGATGATCAAAGCTGGCAGCTGTGTGGCTCTTGCTGGGACAAGGCTGACTTTGCTGTGATGGGGCAGCTGGGAAATGAGAATTCCAGAGAGGTCAGGTGAAAAGCATAGGAAATTGGAAAGAAGAGCATAGTTTGAGATCTGTCGGGACTCAGAGAGACCCAAACATCCCACAAGCCTGAACATGATGCCCAAGTCCCTTCTCACAGACCCTGTTTTATTCTTCCTTTTACATCCAGGCTCCTTGAATCACTTATCCTGAAACCCCTCTGTTGTTCCAACTCAACGTCCCAGATCTTTTTGGTGTCCTAAAACCACTCTGCTCCCCAGAAGCTCTCCTACCTCGTCCTTTACAGCAATAAACTCTGCTACTGTCACAGCACTGAACACAGAGGTCAGAATCCCTGGGCCAGCTAAGGGGTCCCCAGAATTACTTCAAGATGGAGACAACAGTAAAAAAATGGTTTTCTGAGAACATAAGTGGAACTAAAAGGAAAAAAGTATTTTCCCACATTCATATGAAATTCCACATAATTTTATTTGACCTGATGTTTGTTTAATAATCTCTTTTCCTCTGAAACATCTGTTAAAATAGATTTTGTTTGATTGCAGCATATGATTAGAAAAGTTTGAGTCTATGTTATGAAGAGATTAAAAAATCTTTAATCTGACATGTTCTCATTTTAATTTCAAATGAGAGGAAAAGGAAGTAAGTTTAAGCTGTCAGTTCATTGCACTTTTTCTGTTCTTTAGAAAGTTTTCTAATGTGACTTAAAAATTGAATATTTATACCATTCATCAATTTGTTTCCAAAAGTACTTTTCCTTTATATGTTCTTTTTACCTCTAGATCTTACTCTCCCATTGTGACTGAAATTCTTTCCCTCCAGTCATCCAAGCTAGCAACAATTATTTGCAAATTCTAACTCTGTTTTTTTACATCCAGCCACTTTCTAAATCCATCAGTTTTTGAAAGATTATCTTTCTTGCTCACCCAGCTTTCTAGCTCTGTCTTACCAACTATGAAACTTGGATTTGTCACCTATCTGAATACTTTATCTCATACTTCTGCTATTTGTTTTATCCTACAGTGATTTGTCCACCTTCCCATGAGTCACAGCTATAAAATATGCTTTTAAAACCCTGTTTATTGGCTTTTCTTCTATAAAATTCTAAAAAATATAGAAGACAATATTTTAATCCAGGAACATTTGAAATAATATTTACAATGTACCTCAAATATATTTCTGAAGTTTCCTAGTTACAATAACAGTACCCTTTTGCACCTATTGCTCATGTCATTCCTGATTTCTCAGATTTCATGTGTTCTGTTCTTGAGAAGCCTCTTCTGCCTTGACTCATACTTCTTATTCCTATACTGGTATATTCTCTAGGAAAGCCAAAAGTAAAAGCATCTGACTTAACCAGCATAAATAACAGCAAAAAAAAAAATCCTTCAAATCCATATGTCTTTATACATAACAACGTTTATTTCTCTTTGCATAAGGTTTATAATCTATAAAACCCATATCCAGTAGTCCTATTAAAAATTTTCATGTGTAAATTAATTTAAACTAGTTACTTTGACCATTCCTTTACCTTGTCCATAAGATTTACAATCAGAAGTTAAAAAACTCATTATGTGGAAACATAGTCCATCGTGTAAAGTTGACTGTGTAAAATGTTTAAAGGATATGGTTCTTGAGAACAGTGATAAATTCTTGGGAAAGCTGCAGAATAAAGACAGCTCAAAATGGCTACATGCCATGTAAATCTAACTACCTAAAATACACCTGGGGTTTTTCTCCTAACATGAACCAGTTGAGGTCATCCCAATATTCTGCTAGCCTGTAGGAGAGAGGTTTATTTACTGGGCTTTTTCAGATATGAACCTGAGGGGTTTATGGTTTTTTATGCTATATGCAGTTAGTGCCCTACATGCAGGGAGTTGGTAGCAGAAAAACCTCACTGCCCCAGTTGAATCTCGTCTTTAGTATTTCGACAGCTTTGAAGGCCAGAGAGGAAAGACACCAAGTGGCAGACCAAGTTTTCATCCCCTTCTTTCAAACCTTCCACAATAATGATTTTGACACCTAGAAAATTATTTGAAGAGGGCTTTCTATCCAGCTACCCCATGGATCTCTTGAGGAGTCCAATTATATCTAAAATAGAATTATTGATCAAATATGCAAAACACTTAAGAAATCATGTTTCAGACAGCACCAAGATGTTGATTACGGGATCTAGTGGAGCTTTAATCAAAAATGCCATTTGGCACAGTACTGCACTCTTTTTCCTATGCCCTGTTGATATGGCTGCAGTGCTAATGGGCTGCACACACACACTGAGGTTTGCAGGCATATTTGACTGACACAGAGGTGTGTTGAAGACATTTGCTCCATTATTCAGAGCAGCAGTGAATTAGGATGCAAACTCTCATTAAATGTTCATCTATATTTGTAAAATAAAGACTTTCTTTTTGATATTTAACTCTATTGTATGTCAGCTGTCAAACTTTCAGTAGAAAACACTATAATTTGGTCTTCATTTTATGACATGTGATTTCACAGACTGAGGCAGATTAGCAAAAATTTTGACATTTGATTTTACCTTTGAAGAAATCATCATCTGAAAAGCTATTTATTGTGCCTTGTATACTACAGAGTCCTGTCTGCAGAAATCAACAGTAACCTCTCCAGCAAGCTAGAGCAATAGCTATTTATACTTGTCCACCTAAATGTGTTTTTCTTATGTTTACTTTCATATCTGTATTGATTTTTATCAATAAAACCTTCCTTTCTTTTGCTTACTCCATATCATGGATTAGAAACTGAGAGTGAAAACACGGTAAAGTTTCCATTTAGCATAATGTTTAGCTCTTGTC
Source organism: Anthoscopus minutus (assembly GCA_013399455.1). NCBI lineage: Eukaryota > Metazoa > Chordata > Aves > Passeriformes > Paridae > Anthoscopus > Anthoscopus minutus. The sequence continues at coordinate 10,525 of VWYI01024796.1, forward strand.
CCCAGCAGGTAAGAAACTAAAAACAGGGCTTTGACCACATTGAAAAAAATATTTTTCTCTTTCTTAAAACACTGTAATTATTCTAACAGATAAATTGTTCTGCGATTTTCATTTTTATCCCATTTAATTAATTTTTTTAATAGTTTGTAATGTTTTTTATTTTTTTTCTGTTTGTTCTTAACCATATCAGTTTTATTCAAGCAGTTTCTCACTTGTTATTTACAAGGGAACTTAAAGAACATACAGTACTTTCTTATTGCATTATAAATTATTACCTACTTGCTCACCAGAAAACAGCAGGAATTGCCCAGAGATCTGAAACAAAGCAGTCTCATCATAGAGTTCTGTTCAGCAGTTACTGCACCCCAAAGGCTGTATCAATTTCCTCTCTTCCTCCTTTGGTGAAAAATAGCAATACTTTATTTAGCTTACGACTTTGAGTCTGACTCTGCCTGTAGAAGAAAGGCTGCACTCTCTGGAGTGAACTGTCACAAGGACAGAGGAAAATAATTTGTAGAATTCCCAAGCAAGGACAAAAGGAAATGCAAAAAGGGAAGGCCTTAGCTGGTATGTCCCAGTGGTATTTCTACCAGTGTGTGTGCTTTTCCTTTATTTAATAATTCAAAGGAACAAAACTAAAAATCAGAAAACTTAAGTCCAGTGCTGAAATATCAAGTGAAAGATAAAGAACTGTCTTGTCTAATTCTTGCAGAAGAGCAGGTAGGCAAGCAAGCAAGCTGCTTTCCCCAAGAACAGGTCTGCCCTGCACACACAGAGTTGCCAAGTTCCATCTCCTCCACAAATGCTGAGAAAAGCTGCTGCAATGCCAGAACAACCTTAAGGGCTAGACAGAGGTGCTGGAAAAGGGGTCTCTACAAGGCATCAGGGAGACCAGAGAGAATGTGTTCTGTTCTCAAGCCTCATTCAGAAGATGCTGTTCCGTACTGCAGAACAATAGGTTTCAAGTGATATTATTTCTACTTGCTTTAAAACATAATTTATCTCCTCTGTTCTTTAGCATAATTTTCAATTTACCCTAGTCACTTCTTTCAGACTGACAGGGAAACTCACTGACTTATATTTTTCCTACCAGATAAGAAATAAGCACTGAGAAAGCAGTAAAATATGTACAGGGAGCGAGTGTACAAAAATAGTAGAGAATGAATCTTATGCTAAGAACTTCAGCATTTCTTCAGTGCTGAGCTAATAACTTCAGCTACAGAACAGCAAGTTATTCTGTAAATCTGAATGTATAGACAGCAGGAGATACCCTGAAGATATCTCTAACTGAGCTACTTGAAGTTTGAAAACTTACTAGACATCACTCATGTTTCCATCAAAAGCTATTAGCTGCTGTTTAGAAATGTGTAAGGCTTGATCTGTGCTTGTAGGTATAAGGAGCAAATACTTCATACTGGGAACATGTACTGGAATCCTCTTATTGAAGATGACTAGGAACTCAGAACAGAACAAAGAGAGAACATTTAAAAAGTGCAGCTTTCATCTCTATAAGGCTTTTTGAGGAGTTCTGCGCTGACAGATTTTTTTAAAGCACAGATTGATGCAGACATGTATGTGTTAAATGCCATTTCACTGTTCTACATTATCAAAATTCATCCTGCTCTGCCACATGCACATAAACTTTAGAGATTTTCCCATGGACATTACTGGTGCAGACCTTGTTCAATAATTTTTATCCTTGGTGCACAAAATTTTTCTTCCTCCACCATTACTTAAAATAGCCAGGCTACAACCCCCTGAATCATTTTATAACAGAAATATTGACTGAGTTTTTATTCTGGAAGCATGCATGGCATGCATGCATTGAAGTGGTAACTTCAATGTTGATGACAGATGTCATTAGTTTAATGACCACGGTTATCTATTGTCATATTTAAGTGAGGCTACTTAATGGAGTTAAATCTACTTTCCTTAATGGCTAGAATTAAGGAACTATGTCATATCTACATTAAGCTTATTACCTGTAATTTGTACAAAGAAACCCCTAACTTGAATAATTACCCCTACTTAATATACCATTAACCAAAAATTGATTGAGACTTAGTAGAGTCTATTTGTGATTTCCAGATTTGTTTAGCATGCTTGTTTGGCCCCTCACATGTGCCTTCATTAATGTTTTATATCTAATTGTCTGAAATGATCTGCACCGAGGAATCATCTCATTGTTGTACTGTGATGATACAGCAACTTTGATAATGGATAACATATATTATACGCTGATTTTCTTGCATATTGTTTTTCTTCAAATGCACTCTTATTTTAGTGATTTGACTCTCAGTTAAAAAAAATTATTGGTAAAACAATAGCCAGCTTCTGTGAGTTCTAGATCTCTTACATATGCCCATTGACAGCTCCTCCAAGTTACCTTCTTCTCCTTCTAGTCTTCCAAGTACAGTAATAGCTTGAAAACATTTTCATTGAAAGAAATAAAATAGCTCAATCATACTATTTTTCTTTTATAATAACCATTTCTGCATTTTATTTTTCATATGAAGTGGAATGAATAATATTATGCAAAAAGTAGAGACAGGCATTATACAAAGTAGGAATAAATTTGCAACAGACAAGGAGCATCATGGAAAACATAACCCATCCCTAGGCAAACAAAATCCTGTTCTCTTTAGGCTAATGACAGTGTGTTTTTTCTCTAGCATTTACTTCAACAGTATGTGAAGAAAATTTCATAATCAATCTATAAACCAGCCATTGCTCTGTCTCTGGGTTCAGCTATATCTAATGTTAATCTTTTCTGCTTTTACATCCTCCTTAAGTCCGAGATGGAAAATAAAGGACCTGCATCTGTTATTTGCATGGATTGAAAGACTTTGATCAGAGTTAGTTGATAAGAAGGAAGGTCACCAGGGTTGCTCTGCTGTCCCCCTGCAGGCTCTTTCAGGCTCACTGAGGTGCCATAGGCTGTCTGAAATCCTGTGTGAATAATGTTTGCACCAAATTTTGTCAACAGAATAAAATTAGCTCTTGCAACACATTCATTTACTTAAAAGGATTTTTTTTCTATCATCCTTGTACTATTCCTTCCCCTCCCATAGCTCACTGAAGCTGAAGATATCCTTCATATGTCCTTTCTCTTCTTTTTCTCCTCTAAGAAAACCTCTTTCTTTTAGTCTTGGCTCTGCACTGAATTGTCTGCTAGGGAAAGTAAGTCTGTGTTCTGACCACATCATATTTGTTTTACTATATATTTTCCTTAAATCCTGCCTCTTCTTAGCATTTTATCACTATCTGAAATTTCTATAGTCAAAGTGTATTAAATAAACAGTATAAAACCAAAAATAGAGACCATAAAATATCATAAAAATATTGATTTTGAAAACAAAATTAATGATTTTTTTTCTGTGTTTATTTGTATCACTAAACTTTTTGTCTTGTATCATGTGCAGCACAATTCGTTGTGGTTACTCAAGAAGGGAAAAAAGCAGAGTGGTAATGGGAAAAAGCAGGAATGTGTAGCTGACTCCTTAATATGTCTAAACCACAGAAGGAAAAAAAAAGGTGGAAAACAATTTATTCCACTGTGGCAGGTTCAGTTGGAACCAGGCAGAAACACCAATATCGTGGTTTTAAAATTGCCAATTTGAAATTTCTCGGCCAACGCACCAAAAAATGTTGTGGGTTTAGAGCCAGCCAAAACTCACTAGCCCACTTATGTTNCGGCCCGGTCCCGGCCTCGGCCCGGCCGGGCCCAGGTCGGGCCGGGCTTCCTCTCACTCACAGCTCTGTCACCTTCAGCCGCCGGAAACCAAAGAGAGCGAGTTCAGAGTTTCTCGGGCTTCACAATGGTATTCACAGGGGTGGAACTTAGCTCTGAATAGCTTACAGAGCTGTCAGTTCTCAGAACTGGACAGTCACTGGCTATCTCTGAAACTCCCAAGCGTCTCTCTCAGGAGAACCATTTCCGGGGATGTTTTACTTCCTTCTTTTCCAATACCAACTAAGGTGAAACCAGCACATCCACACACAAAAAAACCCCAACCAACAAATGTTTTAAGTCAGTCTCTGAGGATTTTTATAAATTACGATTTTCAATAAGTTTCATTGCACAAGCTGCCATGCAGACACAGAGGCAAGTCAATTTTCTGTTTGCTGTTGGTTAGGGTGCTATCTTCACCCACTTTTTCTCTTTATTGCTAAAGGATATGACAAAAATGTGGAGAATCAAATAAATTATGCTTCTCAAAACAAGAAGAAAATTATCTGTACAGCATATTTTCAATATATTCCTTAAACAGAAGGTTAAAATTTAATATGAATAAATATTTTGAATTAAAATGATTGTGTTGAATAGGACAAGATTGTCCCTGAGTCTAAGACCAAACTAAAGGGTTTAGTCACTGCCATTTCCACATATTTTAATGGGAAGGTTTTCTGAATCAGGATTAGGGCACCAGGTATCTTACTAAATTATCCCTTTATGTAGCACTGTTAATGTAGGCTGATCCTTTCATCCGTGAACTGAGAAATTAAAAATATATTAATAACAAAGCCTCCATAATAACTGCATTGATGGACAACACATAGTTTATATTTAATCACCTCTTATTCATAACATGTCATAATCATCCATCATGGCAGCAAGAAAATTGTCCAGCCTAACTCCTACACTGAATGTAATAATGAAAATATAATAGAGGAAAAAAGTTCAAGGGGAAACCACATTGCATAATTGATGTCATGGACTGGTGATCTTACAGAAGATGATGTCTGTATTCTGCACTAGGGTGTTTTATTCAAGCACAGATATATGTGTGAAGATGTATAGAAATGACATCTCTGACATCTCATGCTAAGCTTCTCATGTAAAAAATCATGAATTAACTCCCATGAAGCATTCAATTAGATTGAACAACAAAAAAAAAAACACCATCAATTTGATATTTTTAGTTTTCTCTTGATTTCTAGTTTCAAATATATTTTTAAATTCTTAAGAAAAAACAAGTCTACTTCCTTTTTCTCTCTTAGTATTTTATTAAATGTATGGCTTAAAGTAATTACATAGCTCTAAAGGAAAACAATCTTGTTTTCCTTTAGAGATGTCCTAACCAGCACTCCTGAAGTGTAATCTGTAACTGTAACTTATTTTGGATATTTCAGAGGGTTTTTCAGATGTAGATGACAATGATTGTAGTTTATTAAGTTCTTGAGTGTATTACTTTGTAATAAGCAATAACAAGTCCCATTCCTTTTGTTCTCTTCTCCCTAGCTATGGGTTTACTCTATCATGTTCATCCTCTGACCTCTACCAGTGTTTTAATTTTCCTAGTTAGGGCTCTGTTGTCAGCTTTTTCTAGGCAGAGGAGAGTTCATTTCATTGCACTTAATATCAAGTTGATAGAGGTACCTTATATTTTTTGTTGTCATACTCATCCTTTTCTGTGGTTATTTTATTCTTATCAGTACCCACTTTATCAACACCAGGCCCAGTGTTACGCTGATAGGATCTCTTTACTTCAATGCAGAAGCTTCAAAGATCTCAGTGAATGATGGTTTGAGCCATGGAGGCTGCAAATATTGCATTAGCAGCACAATAAAATCTGTCATACAGTCATTGGTTTAGTAAATTTATGGGCAAGAACTTCCACGAGCTTCAATGGGTACATCCACACTTGTGAAGCTGTTCTATATTCTTCCATCAGTCAGAGATTTGGGAAGGAAACTATGACAGCTACACTGTATGATCTTCACAGTTTCCAAATTCAAAACAAAACCAAACAAACAAACAAAAAAACCCAACAAAAAAACCCAGATATGTCAATGATCTCACTCAGCAAGGACAAGTATAGAATAGATTAAAAAACTCAAACTTATTGACCTGTTAATATACTACTTATCATCTGAAGAATTTGTACCCAAAAGGTGCGTTCTTGCACTAAGAACAATTTGCACTGCAAATTCTTTCTTTTATATTCTCCCTTTTTCTAAAGTATATGGCTAATCTAGCCTGTGAAAACTTCCATTTAATTTAGAAATCATGGCCCTTTATGACTAATTTCCTATGCCAAACTATAATTACTTTAATTCTACATTGCTGGAGAGAATTTGAAAACAGGATTTCTTTAGAACAAAATTAACTTGTATAATGAGTGAAAAGATAAATCATATTAGCTTAATTGTGGTATATTAACATTTTTGTTGCATATGAATAAAAAATCAGACACTATGAAAGCAGGTTTCTCATAAAAAGAAAATTTATGGAGATTTATGAAATTTTAGGAACTTGTAAAATTCCATTATTTAACATCTCTATTAAGATCTTTACAAGCATACATAATGAAAGACCTAATAAAATATTTAATAAATGGACTTCTGTTTGAAGTCACTTTGGTTCAATATGAGCAAAGGATTTGAAGTTAATTTAGAAGAAAGGGATAATCAGTAGTTAAAATAAAGATAGTATTTTTTTCAGGATAGTTAAACAAACATAGATAAAACAAACACTGCCTTAAATCCTTTTAAAATCACTCCAGCAGTGATATTTTAAGCCTTTTTTTTTACTTGAAGTTTCAGTGTATGTCTGATCATGGATTGCCTGAAAATCTGCTTGGACAACAAATTCTTGTTTAATAGAAATTTTAATCTAAAACCAAACCCATTGGATAGGTTATCCATCAAAAGGATGATTTACCTGTCAGGACTATTCAGACTAATGCATATTCTCTCAGGGTTTCTTTGTTGTCTTCCAGTAATTTGCTTTCTCATTGATTTATGCCTAAAAATTAAAAACCTAAAAACCTAATAAGCTGGGTTTTTTTAGTTTTGTCTTTATGAAATATCCTGCAAAATGAAGTCATGGTCCATGGCAAGATATATGAGTTCTGTCACATGTAAAGGTTGCATTTCTATATTTTTTATGCCAAAATATTTTTCTGATGTTTCAGCTAATTTTTGATACTCAGTTATATCAGAATTCTCCTGATGCATGTGAAATATTAACTGGTGATGGAGGTGAACATGTGAATAGCATAAACATTCTGTTGTGTCAATATTTTTGTCCAGTCAAGTACCTCTAGTCCACAAACTCCTTTTTAACATGATGCTCTAGAGCAGTGCAATCTGCAGCTTTCGCCCCTTTTACTGAGACAGGTGGTGCTGGAGGATGAGTTGACAGTTTGGCTCTCTCAGAACTTCAGAATATTTGTAAGAATCTTATTGTCTGGATGAAGCTGTCTTCTAGAGTTTTGATGATACAGTGTTATATCTAGTAAAAAATTATATTGGTCATGTGCACAATCTCTTCCTCTGATCACTTGATTGATATGATCCAATGGGATTAATCTAGTTACTTAATTTGAGAGAACCGGAAAATGTTTTCTACATGTCTCCAGAGAAACTTCAGTGTCTTCAAAATACATATACGGCAACATAACAAAAGAGCTTTCTTCAGGGAGATGGCCTCAGTTCTTTCTCCCTGCCTGTTCACTAGCCCTGAAAAGGTATCTGGCCATAGTATCCAATTTAGCAACTGTGTATTTTGTCCAGAAAAAACTGGAGTAAGAATAACATTGATTAAACAAGATATCTCATGATAATAAGGTACACTTTCCTTTCATGTTCAAAGGGAATATAATGTCACTTTTACTTCAGGTTTGCAACTATTCCATTATAATGTCAAAATCCATTTGACAGAAATTATCAATCAGAATAGATCCTAAAACAGACAAACCCTTTTATCTTAAGAGATTCTAAAATGTTTGCAAATTATTCAGTTTTGAGGTTGCTGAGACTATCTTTCTGGCATAAAGACTTCATGGAAAAAAGCTGTAATTAAACAGATTTGCATAATTCAGGCAGGGTTTTTGATCATTGTGTTGAGGTACACTGAATCTTATTTTCCTGTTAAAAATGCATCCATTGTCTGGCTTTGTCAGTGCCATACAGACATTGGACATTCATGGAAAAAAGGGAAATAATTCACCCTCCACAGAATGAGTAATATGTAGCATAAAGAATATAAAAATATATGGCAAAGCACCCTGCCTGGCAAGCTGTCAAAAATGAGACAATGGTCTAGATCTAAAATCTAAAAGCAGTTACAGAAGGAAAAATAGACTGAAGGATAGTAGAGAGAACAGTAACCTCTGTTACTGCCATTTTACAATTTATAGGACTGAAATTGCCTTCTGCCTTCAGGCAGCTGCTTCAGCTGGCCAAGAGCATTTGTCTCCATAGTGTCTAGAGAAAGCATTCATGGAGAAACCTGAAACATCTGTTGTTTGTCAGAGAATCACAAAATGGTTGGAGTCAGAAAGGACCTCTGGAGATCATCTTGTTGAACCCCTCTGCTAAAGGTTCATTTAGAGCAGGTTGTGCTGGTTCACGTCCAGGTGCATTTGGAATACGTCAAGGAGACTCTACATTCTCTCTGGGCTGCCTGCTCCAGTGCTCTGTCAAAGTGATTTTTCCTTGCATTCAGATAGAACTTCCTGCCCTTCTGTTTGTGCCCATTGTCCCTTATCCTGTCATTGGGCACTCTGCAAGGGCTAGCCCCATCCTCTTGTCCTTCTACATCCTACTATTTAGAACTACCTCTTTAACTAATTTGTAAATATGTTGAAAAACCATAATTCTCAAGTACTAAGCTAGACTAACTCAGCAGCAGTAGTTATGACAATAATAATGCAGTGCTCTTAACCAGCATGCTAACAAAAAATGAATAAAGGCAATTTCTAGGTTTGAAGTTCAAGGTATCAGTTCAAGAGCTAACTATATCTCACTATTGGTGTTGTCCTTACCTCCTGTTACATGCTCTTTGGACTGAGGTGGTAGCAACACAGATATTTGACCTCTAAGCATCCTCCCAAGGAATTAAATTCTTCCTCTGAAGGGCAGGAGGAGACAATGAATTACCTTTCTGAAGCCCTTCATATCTGCTCTTTTGAGCCTTGGATGGTTGAGGTGGTGTTCACAGTCAACTTCATGTACCTGATGGCTTCAGGAAAGACACTGCCATTAAAATTCTTGCTAGACAGAAAAAAAAATATATAATAAATAGAGTAATTATATCATCTTGGCAGTACTGAATGTAGTGCTTTAGAAATTTTTTAATATAATCCCCAAGAATTGAAAAAAGGATGGAAAAGAGTATACATAAAGCATAGACTACAATATATCACAGTACACATTCAAAGATTTAAAGCTGAAAAAAAATGTGTCAAGTATATATTTGAATTATTTATTTCACAAACTCCTGAGATGGTTATCTTCAAAACAGAAGTAAATGTCAGTTTCCAGGATTTCTGTGCATTTTTTTAGTGTGCTGCAAATGCTCAAAATTCATAATATTTGATGCTATTTTTAAGGACGTAAGAACAGTAATATTTTTGGGGGTTTTTTTTCTGTAGTAGGTATCTCCTCCAAAGGAAATTTGAATTTGTAGTTTTATATTCCCCATGTTTATGAATTGGAAACAGCTATTAGTAAGGCTTTCTGAGATCAGAGATGATGTTGACTATGGTAGCACTGCAGTAACAGATGAGTAATCTCATGTTAAAAAGGTGGCATTTTTTTATATTTAGTTTCACACACATATAAAAAAAAGAAAAAAATTTAAATTTAAAATTTATCACATTTCATAAGATCTATCAAATACATGTTCCAAAAAAACTTTTACAACAGGATTGACAGACACCTTTTCTTAAATATTAGCAAATTTTCAAATATTTTGTGTTTTGCCACAAACTATGGAGCTTTTTGAAGCCTTTTTGAAAGGCAGTTGAAAATTATAAGAAAAAGAGAAAAAGAAAAGAAAAATACCCCCATTGTCCTAGGTTTTCTTAACCTTACTTAAAAGTGTAAGGCGGGGACAAGGACTCTGACAGATTGCAGTGGCTCAGGGGATTGGTAATGGGCTATGGAGTTATATACCTCTAGGTCATCATTTCAAATCTGGAGTGTTACTAATTAAAGACATAGCACACTCTGTTATTTGTATTTTTAAGGTCTATAAACTTCTTTGGGCTTCTTGGTTAATGACTTGAATTAAATTGATTGTGAAAAGGAACGTCTGTCCTTGAACGACTTTACTGAAGCCTGAGGTAAGAGGTTATTTCTCAGTAGAATAGTAACAATTCTGTTGTTAGATGTGGAAAATAAATGTTTCAGCTCTTAATAGCTTAATTGAACTGATGAGGGGATGATTTTTTCAGAAGCAGGGGCATCTAGGAACACCTATTTATATAGGCATCTAGTATTACCTGTCCAGTTACCCCCTGCTTTCTTCCTATAACATTAACTATTCATTTGCACAAAATTCATATTCTTGTAACATAACACTGAATATGGAAGCAGAATCCAAGCAAAAGGGAGGTAGAAGAGAGTGGAAGAAAATGGAAAATAGACAAATACCTTCCTGTAAACTGGGAGAAAAAGGGACAATAGAGAGAGAATATGAAAATTCCTGTGTTCTCAGTCTAAACATTTAGGCTACTGCTGTGTCTTAAGAAGTATTGCAAGTTTGAGGTATAAAAACAAAGGAAGATTTTCTCAGACAGGAAAGTTGATGGAGGGGAAAACTGTATCATTTTAATTGCTTTAGATCTCAGAGTAATTAGGAACCCAGCTTTGCACACAATTACAAAGTTGTCTCTGGTCACACAGATGACTGAATTCAGAAGTCATTTCAAAAAGGTTTCAATTCATGCAAATGCCAAATTAAGAAACTTCTTAGATAAATGATTATAACAACACTCCTTTGCCTGTCTTTCATGCCACTAACTACATCTTTAATGACAAAAAACGTATTTTGTCTCTCTGTTGGAACATCTGCTTTTGTAAAGAAATCTCAGGATATGACAGTAGACTATCGTGAGTCCTCTTTGATCCCCTGGGAATATGAGATAGCTCATGTTTCAGAAGCTTACTGAAATTATATGCTTAATTTAAAAGGGCCAAAATTAATACAAATTCTGAAGTAATAAATAACATTAGACCCGAACATGATAGAACTTATTGTGTTTCCATTTTCTAGAGGGTAGAATAGAACCGGTCACAAAATCAGGAAATTCAAGCCCTTAAAGACTTCAGGTAGGTCTTTTGTATGTGAAGGATGGGGAAGTGAAGAAGGAGGGGCATCTAAGCTTTCCATACGTTCTCAAACATATTCTCTTTCTTAATTTGAAAATATTTACTATAAATATTCACTTCCAGAAGCTTAATCAAATGCAGAACACTTTCACTGAAATTTAAATACTACTCTAAATAACAAGAAACACCATCCAAAATTTCCTGTTTCAGTTTACTCAAAAGCCTATGCCATTCTTGAATACAAGTTTACTAAAGTACTCAAAACTATGCTCAAAAATTTCCTTTCTCTTAACTTGAAGTCTTTCATCATCTTGCCTTGAAGTTTTCAGTTACAACCAGCTCTACTGCAGATACCAATTCTGTTCCTGGTATTCTTTAGTACTGAGTTTCATGGTTACTAAGATAAAAAGGCTGTGCAATCCTTTCCTCCATGCTTTTAGAAACATGACATCTTTGAATAATGCTCATGGTTCTTCAACCTTTGCTTCTGGGGACAGATTTTGGGCCCTTCTGAAAATGGCAAAGCACACAACCATTCTTATTCTGTTTGGCCTTGCCTGTGTAGAATGCAAGGACAGGAGTAACTACCATATGTCCCATCAACTCAAATTTTCCGTGCCAAATGTGGAAAAATAAACCTTTTTGCTTTCAGACATTTCTTGTTCCCTTTCATGGGATCCAGGCAGAATCTGCCACAGTGAGGAATGAAGACAACATGTTCTCCTCTCTCCATGTCCAGCTGGAATCAGCCTCTGGACTCTTCTTTTTGTCAGGTCATATCTTCCCATCATGAGTCCAGATGGTACAATTTTTTTCCCTCTTGCATTTTTTCCTCATCTGCGAAAAAAAGGAGCCCAAAGCAATGTTCTATTATTTTAGTGTGAGAGCTCTCTCTAGTGGCAAGGATGTTATTTGCCTTTATGTATGTTTGCGTTATAAAACATTCTAAAGGGCTGCCTGACTTTTGTCCATGCTGGAAATGTTGGTATTGCATTTACACCGACAAGTATTGTAAAATATTCTCCTAAAATTTTATTCCAGATTTTTGTTTTTATAGTAGCGTGGCTGCAAGCAGTTCTCAACTCAAACCAATAGGATTTATGCCTGTTTACATCTCAGCCACTAGAGCCTTTAATTGTTTTCAGTTTATAATTTAAAACTCTCTGGTGTGGAGAGTGAGAAGACCTTGGGAATACAGACGGGCATCCTTTGAGTCTTCATGGAAAAAGAGTGAGAAGGTTTGAGAACAGCCCTCATATTAAAAAAAGCTGAAGCTTTTATTGAGATTCTTCAGTACAGGTGGAATTAAGATCAAGAGAAAGATTTCAAATCGATAAAAGTAGACCTGTTTTAACAGTCGTTGTTGATAGTCAGGATAGAATTTCTCCAAACCATTAAGAATCTTGTCAAATTGTCAAATCCCATTATAGAAAAATGTTCATCAACATATAAAAAGTGAGAATACCAAAATAGGAGAGAGTTGCAAAGAAGCAGTGAATATGGTACAACTTTCATAAACAGGCAGAATATTTATTCTTTAAATTACATGTAATTATACTCTGGTCTTTTAGTTTGAGGATGAATTAAATTTAGAAAGTATTTTTCTTGAAACAAGAATAAAAACTCAGGAAAAAAATGCTAGTGTTCCATTTTATTCTCTTAACGTTGAAGCTTCTCTTTTAAAATTGAGAAAAATGAAACTAAACTCAAAAAATGTTTAATATGTAAAAGTATTTCAAGCTGATCAAAACACTCATTCTGAAATAAGCTTTTTGACAAAATTTTGGTTGAGAAACCAGATCAAAATGCAACCATGTGAATACCTCTATGTAAAATGTCATTTTTAAATACCTTCTGCATTAAACCTATGTACTGCTCTATCTAATTTAAATTTTGGACTTCATTAAAATTAGTATGGTCTCATTCAAATAATCCTCTACAGTAGCAGTTGACTGGAAAATTACCTGAATATCAAACTGAAATTTAGCTTCTTTACTTCACACACAAACTAAAATCCCCCCCAGACCCCCAGCAACAACCCTAAGGTACATACATAGTGCTAAAGATAAGTACATTTGGATTGTATTTCACAAATCATTTTCTTATTTAAAGAATTCCCTTTGTACTCTGATCCATTTGTTGAAGCTGTTCAAACACAGAAGCATATTCTCATATATACATTCTCTAACAATTTTAAATTTCCTCCAGTGACCAGTTACCAGGTCTGGGCTTAGGCTTGCCAGGAGGAGGCTGGTTTGTGGGAGTGAAGCTCTGGAAGCTCATGCTTCCCCACTGCTGCATTTCATTCCCCAGAGCTGTTACCCCTGCTGCTTTCCCCTTCTGCAGCCCTGCTCAGCTGCCCTGTGGTGGGTATGGATCTCCCTGAAGGTTTCATTCAGAAGCCCCCAAAGCCTGAATTAGCTTGTTCAAAAAATGCTCAGACTCGTGAGTGTGTCTGAATGACATATTCTCCCTGACAATAGTAAATTAGCACATTTTTATCTCTAAATTATCTCAGATATTTCAATGATGAGCAAGTACTTGCAGTTTCATTTCTGCTTATCCTTGCTGACTCTCAAATTATTCTGAAGCCACCAGCATTTCTAAAAGCAAGACACATTGATTTCCTCATTATATTAGGAAACGGCAAGTTAAGCAAATTTCAGAAGTCTTTTCAAACTCCAGAGTCTGTTCAGAAGTGATAAGACAAGACATCATATTCAGCTCAGTAAGCTTTTGTGTGGAGATAGTTCTCAGCAAAAGTATTTCTGTCCTAAGAAGAAAAAGAAAAAGAAAAAACTATTTCCCTTTTCCCACTGGAAACGGAAAGGGAGGATGGAATCTTCAAATTTTAATTCATGAACTACAACTGCTTCACTTGCTTTTTTTTGTGTTAGGGAAAGAGAGAATTTTGTATGCTAAAATTTTACACTGCAATTCATCGTGCACATTCTTCTACTCAGCTGTGCTTATCACACACACACAGGTAAAATAAACAAACAAACAAACAAACAAACAAATAAATAATATTATCAGTGTGACAAATTACTTCTGTTCAGAAAAGAAAAACACAATGATTTTCTCACGAGTAAAAAATTCTAATAGTGTACACGTGAAAATTATTCCAAAGATGAAATCTTTCTGTATTTGCCCAACAAATGGCTTACAGTGTGTTCATTTATTTCATATAAATTTTCCAGTGAACTCAAAATAATTACTGGTTGTATCACATAACAATGACTATTGCTACATGACCATTGCAGTGAATACTACTATTGACAATATTACAAATACAAAGCAAATGCTTGCTACCATTTACTGCACCCAAGCAGGTTATTGGACCCAGGTGGTGAGTTGGTGGTGTGTGTATTTCAGATATTGGTACACAGTGAGTGTAACGCATGGAGATTGCTGTGAAAATCATTCTTACTGCAACTACACAATCTCCTAAAATTGTATTATTGTCACAAGAACTATGTAGGAGGAAGATATCTACCCCAAAAGACCTTCTCAATTTCTACTTTTATTTCAGCTGATTCTGCCTATTATGTTCTAAATGCCTCATAGTTATGGATATAAGCAGAGACAATACTATGCCCTCTGTTTTTTCAGGGACTGGTTTTGGGTAGTGTGTGTGTGTGTGTGTGTGTGTGTGTTTGTGTGTGACTTGTGTAGATTTAGAAAAATATTTATTTATCTAAGTTTACATGTGAAATAAGAAGTGGTCTCAGGTTTGCTAGAAAGCTACTTGACTTGCTGTGGGTTTTCTGTGACCTCTGTGTGGAGGAAGAAATGCTACCTGCAGCATTTATAGTGTCACTTTAAAACCTCACACTGCAAAATGTTTTGAATAGCATCCTATGGAGGATAATTCTGTTTAGCAGTACAATGTGTACAAACACAATAAGAGCAGGGTATATGCAAAACAGCATGGCTGAGAATGAGCAAATTATTCCAAAGGGAATAATATAGCTGTCTAAGCATCATTCCTCCAATAGTTTGACTTGTAAAATAGAGGTTTGAAACATTCTGGTTAAAGAAAACTGACCTTTTCTTGGAGTAAATACACTAAAAAACATGTATTTATCTGGATCTTTGGATGAACACCCTTGAAATAACAGTATGCATTCATTTGCTCACGCAGTTAGGTAACCCCATTCCAATTTTAATAGACAAAGACATCCACCCCATCAGTTTACATTGATTTGCTGGAAGAAAAGGGTGTGCTGCCCCGAAGTGCCAAAGATCAACAGAATACGAGGTTGTGTAGAGATAAAGCAACTTTTCCTCGTGTTTGAAAAGACACGGTGTAGTTTAGGTAAAACATACAGCTACACAGACTCCAGGCACCCTGACCTCTGCTCCTGGAGGCTTTGGCATGTGCTGTGTACATCAGCAGAATGTCTACAGCCATATTAGCTGTGGAGAAACAGTGCTGGGCTGACAACGAGGTCAGTCAGATCCCGGAGCCTGGAATCTTAGCAGGCGAGGAAACCCAGAAACAACAGCAGCTGAGCTGGGAGATGTTTCACCTACACATGTCTGTGCAGCCACTGAGTCTTAATTTTTAAAGGATGGAAATGACAGCCCCTGGGAAAATATAACAGTTATGTAAAGAACTATAAATTGCAAGATTGTGAGTGATCTGAAAGGTCAAAAGAATAAAAAATTTATTTCTTTGGTGAGCTATGTTTCTGAACTGTGGGGAAATTTTAAGCAAAACAGGGCAAAATTGACATTAGTATGGTTTTCTTTGACAAAATAGTCTTTCATTTCTGATTAGTGAAGAACTTAGTGTGTTCACCTCTTGATTTTTGTGTCTGTCAATATTGCTTCAGAAATGAAAATTTCATTGACACCTACATTCTTCCTTTGGGCAGCAGAACATACACAAAGACAAGAGGTTTAAAAGGATTTACAAACTACAAAATTTACAAACTTGATATGCTAGCAGTGCAAAAATAACAAAACTAAACTCCACAATTACAAAATGGTAACAAAACCCTAACAAAACCAATAGTTCTGTTTGTAACAAAGCCAATTTTTTTCTCCATGTCATGGGTTAAAATGTTCAAGGGTTGCATTTCTCAGACTTTATTTACATCAATGCAGATCTCAAACATAGTTTTACTTTTAGAAAATTACTTGATTTATACTATTCATCTTTTTTTCCTGTTTTAATCCAAGTGTATAACTCTTATTTCAAGCACATGGCTGTCTTTTATCATCTTTATGCATCTTCAGTCAAATGACTGAAGTCATTTTTCTAGGTTCTAGGGCAGGTTCTTCACCTCAATGAAGGAAAAAGTATCAGCTACCGGCTTTGATACCATTAGGTTGCCCACCTATTAATGTAATTTTATGCATATTTTCATGTGCAAATTTACAGAGTTTATGATAATTTGGATGACATGCTCTATTGGATCATTGCTGTTTTCCTCATTTAGATGCTTCTTCACCTTTTTGAATAACATTTTCCTTCCCTCTTCTCGTTCTCAAGTCTTTCCCAACAGCTATTTTGTACTGCCACTATGCTGCCAGTATGGCACCTTCAGTATCATTAAAAGCTAAACATAAGGATGCAATTACCTTAGCTATCTTTTAATCCTCTGCATTTCCATATTATTCCTCTTGGTGAAATTTAACTTATCTGAGGTTATTTATTTTGCTTCTTTAGAGATGAGCCAATTGTTTTGGCATTTCTAAGGTGGTCCTTTGCCCATGTGGTTTTAATTTCCTACAGCAGCGGGAAAGTGCTTTTAATTTTTTTAACAGATTGGTGTTAAATCTTTAGAATCATAGAATCAGAATATCTTGTCTTTGAACCAAGTCCTGCAGATTTGCAGTCCTTGCTCTGAAGCAAGTCAAAGGCTGTGGTGCTCTTCTGGTCCTGTTATCTGGACACTCCATGGAAATACCTAAAAACTTAATCTCCAATTCACATTCCACTCTGACATCTGAACAGTCTTCATGGGGGTAATTGAAGTATTGTTGTTTTTTCTGCCCTTGATATCTCTGATTTCTTTCAGCATATCACAGTCAGTGAACCCATCTCAGTCTTGTTCTTTTGAAGCTTGAGATTTCAATTCACACAGATTCTT
>VWYI01024796.1:31646-51386 GCA_013399455.1 Anthoscopus minutus
ATAGAGTGTATTTCTCTCCTACTCAAGACTGGAATTTTTCTCAGTCCTTTGTATAATTGTAGAAGTCTTCTTTCAAAGCAGGTATTGATGTTTTGTAGTCTCATTAGGGCCTTGATGACTTTGCAAGGAAGGCTGAGAGATTTAGGATATTTCTTGACAGTATCAAAGATTTTCTTTTAACTTCCTTGTTCTGTGCTCTGCTCTATTGATGACTCCCTCTTGCTTTGCCTCATCAGTTGTATCTCCCAATCAAAGTCCCCACACACCACTCATTCATTTTCACTGTATGAAATTTCCTTGATTTCAGCACTTTTCTCATTCATAATACCTCATCCCTCCTATAACATCCATGCTTACTCTATGTGCTTTGTTTTTGATCCTGGCATATGACAACCTGTTTTCAGAATCATATTTCTTTAATCTTTTCAGCATTGATGTTACTTGTACCCTTCATGGTATCTCAGATTACTTAGGAACGACTGCCCAATAGTTATATCACACAAACATATTCTGATAAGTGTTTTATTGTAATTTAGAATCTGTGCACATGTAACATAGAAGCTGTAATTGCAGCAAGCTACAAAACAATTGTACAACCATAGTTGTAACAACCAGCTTCACCTTAGAGTTGAATGGAGTAATCACATGGATTAATAGCATATATAAGCAAGAGCTGTTCCATACATAAGCAAGCCCAGTTCCTGAGTTTGTTGATTTGTTTGTTTGCTTAGCTTTTTGTTTGCTTTAATTTTAAGTGGAAGATGGATAAAGGCACAATAGTACCATTTCTTTAAAGCAAAGATGAGTTCTTATTGGCTTTTGTAAATCTGAATTTTGATCAAACGTGTGTTTTAACACAGTTAACTACTACCTACACTATTGTTGTTGTATACCTAAATATTCTAACATAAATATAATTTTCTCTAAGAGAGGAAAAAGAAGGAAAAATCTATGTGAAATCTTCAACTAAAAGATTCATACAGCTTTATATACTACCTAAAACTTTACATGCAGTTTAAAACAAAATAGTTGAGATATTTTACTATCTAAAAACTTTTATCCTCCTTTATCCTATCCCTGATACAGTAAATGTTGAAAACTATTAGAAGACAATGCATAAGAGAACAAAAACAATGATCAAAGAACTAGAAAACATGTTTTCTGAAAGCTAGTAAGCAGTAGGTTTCTGTTAGAGCTGGACACAAGAGAAATATGACAGGTCTTCAGAAGTGTGAAAATTTGCAGTGGGGACAAATGGGAATATGGTTTTATCTTTGTTCTTTTTAGACAAAAGCAAGATATAAGGATTTTAAGTCACTTCAAAGAAGATCTACATTGGCAATTACAAAGGAAAAGATCTTGTAACCAGAACCAGATCTTGCTACATCACAGACAGGATCTTGGAAGGGCCCAGAATTTGTATTACATGAATATTTACATAAAACAAACATCTGTCAGGAAAGATTTGGTTTATGTGATGATCTTCCTGGTGGGGCCAAAAAAAGAAACAAATGGCCATGGCAATATTTGATTCTGTAAATACAGTACAAATAATTGACATCTGAATTTACTGCTAAAGCAACTGAATGTAATTAATAAAACAACAAATAGATTCAGATTCAAGTACAAGCAAGCAAAACAAGTGTGTTGAAGCAGAGAAGGGAACATGCCTGTCTTACCTGCTGTGTTGCTGTATATAACCTTGAAATTCTGGAAAGTAAAATTACTTCCACAGAGCTAGCAGCAGATAACTGCAAGGATCAAGAGAAGATTTGTGGAAGGATTATCTGTAATATGAAATGTGTAGGTAGTAATATGGTTCTTAGCTCTGGTACCAAAAGTGATCAAAGCAAGCTATCAGAAAAAGTAACTTCAGTGAAATATGAAACAGTCAATCCAGAAATAACAAATAATGAAGACCTCAAAAATCCCATAAAAATGGTAAGGAAAGAGATACTCAAAGAGGTTCCAAAGGGAGCTGTGGTATAAAGTGTTATGTAACCAGTGTCAGCATACTTGTTCTGCGCCATGTCAGAAAGTGTATGAAATTAATCAGAATTTTGAAAGAGATTTTATTTATCAAGCTAATGAAATGGAAACCTAAAATGTCATTTGTTTTTGTAATATAAGGGAAAACAATATTTATTAAAATGTCAGCATGTGCACACTGCTAGTAGTTTTGTTGTTTCTGAAAATTTTTTCTCTCTACTCAGCTAAAAGGTAAATATTTGACTTACATAGTGCTATATGTATTTGTATCTTTATAACTGTGTTAAAAAAGAGTTGTCCTGCATCAGGCAGGGGTCCACCTGACCAAGTATCTTGCATTCTGTGATTACTACGATTGGATGCTTGGCATTAGCATATAAAACACAAATACAGAGAAATGCTTTGCTTCTAGTATGCTTCCCTAGTTTTCAGAAAATTTCTCTCTGAAAGAATTCCTAACAATTTTGTTTGCAAGACTTTCTTTCAAGAATTTGTGTAATTTTTTTAAGCTATCTAAGATATGTCTCAAGAGTATACTGTGAAAAAATATTGCACAGTGTAATAGAATGACACTGACATTTCTTTTAATGGCTACCTGACAAATTTCTACAAACCATCTCCATCTCCTTCATCTCTGTTGGGGAGAGAGTGACTAAATAGTTTCCTTAATAGACTCTTCACAGCTTTAATTTCTTTCCTCTAGTCATGTCATATTTCTAGTCATCTCTTCCCAGACTGAGATGTAGTTCTCATAAGAATATTTCTTATGAGTCATAAGACTCATAAGAATGAGTCTTAATTCAGATTCAGTTTAATATCCCCTGCTGTAAAAATACAGGATTTCCTTTGATTGTCCTCTTTGTTCTTCACTTTATTATTTTCAATCTAGTGTTTCATTTATTGAGATGTGATAATCACAGGTATCCCTGAAATGTGAGATCACCACAGAATTGCACATTCTCTTTAAAATAACAGCACACTTCTACTAGGAAAGCAGCTCTGTGCCAGTGTAGACAGGTTGTTCAAGAATACATTATGAGCTCTTGCTATGCAGACACTCTTAAAGTTTAAGAATAAGTCAAAATTTAAAGTATTTAAACCTGTAATATCAGTTACCCATACATTTTTACAAAAGCTATCAGAATGTGAAAACTGATTGCATTTCTTGAGGTACCAATGCTTCTTAATTCAGATCACATACAAAATATAAATTTTTGATTTCTGCTCCTACAACCCTCCATTATGTCTCCATCCTTCCAACATGCATGCGAATCTACTTCCCACTATTACCTACATACTACTATAAATATCAACAGGTTTTCTTGGCCTCTTGCTCAGGGATGACTGCAGCAAATCTACTTTGAAATCACACTGTTGTTAAACAGAAGCAATGATATGTATGCCTGGAAAAAGAGGAGTAAAGAGAGAAAAAAAAACAACCCTTCTCTTTTATTTTAGGCTTTCGAAAAAGTTGTTTGAGTTTAAGCTTAAAGCTTCTTGTTATCAGTTTATGCAGACTCATTTCTCAAACCTAAGTTTCAGTTTCTGGTTTCCTTTATATTAAATTGCATCAACTTTTTTCTTAGAAAACTGTCTCTCTTCTCCTGAGTTTGCATGTCTGCTCTCTTCTGGTAAAAGATTCTCTAGGAGCAGCCCTATTTATCTGAAACAGTTCTGTATATATCCTCTCTTTTGCCAATTTTTTAAGTTCATTTTTGTCATAATGTTTTGTTCTCTGCTTCTGGTAATCTTCACTCTTCATATTTTTAGAAAATTCAGCTATGTCACTGTGAAGTCTCCTTAAGTGAGGAAAAAAAGCTGAACTTCTTTAATCTTGCTTCATAACTAGCATTAATTTAGCTTATTTCACTTGCATTCCTCTAAAGCAATTTTAGTCACTCTTCTTCTTTAAGTGCAGATGCAAATTAGGATAAAGGCAGTTGGGATTTTCCTCCCCCCTTTTTATTTCTAGCAATTTGTATTAACTATATATCCCTACTTTCCTCCTTCCATGACTCAGAATGAAACATATACTGTATCTTAAATTAGAAAAATGTCATCTTTAACAACCTAAGTACAGTACTTAAATGTCCTTAATCCCTGCTTTTACATTCCCTAGCAGTTTACATAGCAGTTGTTCCCTCAACAGTGTTTCATCTGACAGCTTGGATATCTGCCTGTTAAATATCCTTTCCAAAAGCACTCAAGCTTTTATAGTCAAACTTCAGCCAAAGTTTCCAGTGCTAACCTGCAGAGCATTCAGATTTTATTTTGATGATGGTAATTTTTCCCCCACTTTCTTACTTTTCTTGCTCAGTTTTTCACTTATATCAAATCTAACAGGTGTCCTATAAACTTATTCACCATTAGGGCTGCATCAAGCAGACATGCAAAATAAGTGCCTATAAAATGCTATTTTGGACCACTCCATGTTCAAAGAGGCAAAATCTAGTTGCATTCGTTTGTTAAATAAAAGGTTTTAAAATAATTTTTTTTTCACTAAAACTATACAAACAAAAAACCCAACAACAACAAAAACCAACCAGCCAACCAACCAAACAAATAAGCAAACAGAAAATTTAAATTAATTTTCTGGTAATTTGAAATAATTTATTTGATCAGACAGTTTAGATATGCTTTTTTAAAATAGTTGGTTTTATTTGGATAATAGCTTAACATTCACCCATTTTCTTTTTCCTACACTATAAATTTTAAATTTAAGAATCTCTGACAAAAAAAGTCAAAGAAGTGCTGACCAATATTTCCTCAGAAAATAATTACAGAACCAAATAAAAATTGTTTGTCTCATAGGAGTAATTTTGATTTTTTTTCTCCTTTATAAAATATTCAAATATTTCAATGTTTAAAATATAAGCTCAAAGTTTTAAGTAACAACCTTTTCTTGTGAAGACAGCTTGAATTCAATTTTTATAAGCTTACACTAAGCAGTTAAAATCAATGGACAAAAGAAAAAATTCACAATTAAAAAATCTCTTTAAACTACATGGGAAATACATATAATATGCATTAAATGTTATGAGCTTATGGAAGTTCATGAGACTTTAACCCTGATTTGGAAAGAATGTATTTTTTATTACCTCCCTTCCCCAGACTAATAGGCTGCTGGGTATAAACCTAGGGTGTTTTAGCTATCTATATCCTGGAAAGGTTTTGCCAAGGAAACAATTTTAAAGTTAACCTTCCCAATTAAGGCTGAGTCAGGAAGGAACAGCCCCTTGAGTCCTGTGCTATTATTAAATTATTGGATATCAGCAGTATGTCCCTTGCAGGCATCACAGACCAGGTGATTTTTGTCCTCTTCTACTCTCTGCTCCCCCTTGTCCCTTGAACAATTGTTTCTCATGTTCATCCTGTTGTGATCTAGGTCAGCTCAGCAGCTATTCACAGAGCTAAGTGTGTAATATACAGAAGTCATTTCACTAACACATGTTATTCTTCCTATTATTGTTGTACCTTGGTTTTGTTGAAAAATATCTCCAACAGAAACAGCCACAAAATATGATATAAAATAACTTGCAACACTTCTTGCACATGCTTTTTAAAATGCTTAAATCTTCACTCTGTTGTCGCTAGAAAAGTTTTTTAAAATTTGCAGTAAATAGATAGGCCTCCATTTCCATTTATTTTTTTTTTAATTCAAATAGAAATATTTGAAAATATAGAAGTTTAAAAAGCTGAAATTTTAACCTAAGACATGTTGCCCGGAGAAAAGATTCTTTCAGTAAATTTCCTATATAACTTAGCAGAAAAGGATTGCAAAAGACTTGCATGTCAAGCCTATACAGTATTTCCCTTCTTTTTCAATTAAAGAATTTCCATTTTTGCACAAGTCTGCATCTAATACACAAAGTCCTACACAAACTCAATAAATATGCAACTCTCCCTATAACAACTTGCAATGGTACAAAGTGTTGGGGAGTTCTTTTGGGATGTAGATATGAACTTAAACTCACAGTTGCCTTATCCCACCACGTTACCTACATTAAACTTACCTCATGGCACATTATATCTACTCATAATTCAGTGCATACCTGCCACACTCATAGAAATTCTCATTCTGACTAAGCCATCTCTACTACACAAAGCCAGAAATCCAATTCATCCTTTCTGTAGTTTATTATTGCAGTCTTGTTGGCAAGTCAACAAAAGAAGCTGTAAACTTTTGTAGCAGCAAATATTCATTTAATTTGAGAAAATTGCCAAAAAATAATAGAAATTGTGATATCAATGGCAATGATAATTATGGATAGCATTGTTCAAATTTCCATAAAAATAATGTTACAAAAGGCCTATCTTTTAAGAATTAAAGAATAATTTTAGAATTTCTACCAAAAATCCCAGCATAAACAAGGCAGTCTTTAAGTGACACAAAGCTTCTGCTTATGCATGATCCCTTCATACATTACACAAGCCCAAATCCACTGACACCAGCAGCAGAAAAGTCTTGTTTAAAGCTGATGCACTGCAAGAGAAAATCAAGCCTTTGCCACAATCCTCACTGACTTGCCATTAGTAATATTATTCCCAGAATGCTTGATATTATCTCCTTGGCTTAGTATTTTTTCTGTTTGTTCTTAACAGTATACCATAAGATGTTCTGCTTTTGATAATGGCCACATGAGAATGGGGCCCTGAACAAACTGATGTAATGGATGGTGTTTTTTCCCATGATAACTGGATTGGAACTTGATGGATTCTGGAGGTCTCTTCCAACCCAAATCATTCTATGATCCTGTGATGATCCTGAGCCTTTTAACAACAGCCAAAGTCTGTTGGCTCTGGCTGCACCGAATCAAAGCCAGTGCTAAAGGGTTTGGGCTGCTTGCTCTGTAATGGGTTCCCAGCAATTTATAAGACTAGTAAGTGCAGAAAATGTACATCACCAAATAAACTTAAGCTAGGTACTCAATTCATTTGAAACCTAAAAAACATCACAGATAGCTTCATTTTCTTTCCATCTCTTTTGCTGCTCTCCCAAGCAGGACTGATGGTGTTACAGACCCCTGTTATAACACGTGGCCAAAGAATGTCCCAATCTGCAGCATACATAGGACACAAGAGCCTTGAACCTTGGGCTGAAACTCTCCATGGGATCTAAATGCCAAAACAGGCAGTTTCTGAAATGAAACAAAATATTTTTTGTATTCATTGATCCAAAGTGTACAGCATTTCACATTGTAGTCTTCTCAACTAATACACAGTTCAGCAACAATCAACGCTATTGTGATAAGGACAATTTCAAGGGTCCTAGTTCTATTTCGCTGTCTAATTGGGTGTATTTTTAACTTTCAATTTTACCTAATAGGAACTAATTAATAAAATCTAATTAGATGCCTACTAACAATTTCTGAATTTTATTTTGTGTCACTAGAATCCTAGTGGGAAAGCAAGTCACCCTAAAATAGATGGGACTACTTGAGTCTCCAGGTACTACTCTGTCAGACCTTAAATAAAGTGATATGATCACAGACACATTAAAAAAAAAATAGAAATTCTGGCCTGAGAAAAATGTGTCTCAAAATATGGCTGCTTATATTGTCCTCTATTTCACTGTGGTTCTGACCAAAGATGTGCATGTTGTTTGAGTTACCTCTTTCTCTTTTTTTGGTAAAACTTCTAGCCTAAGTTACTGCTGCAGAAAAAGCCACTTTCTTCTGTTTTATTACTTGTAACATATTTTCAACAGAGTAGCACTTCAAAAGGCTTCAAAGAGTCAATAACTGAATCCATATAGTTTGTTGGGTTTTCTCCCAAAAACTGTTTTTGGAGTGACAATAATAATAATAATTTCTAGGAGAGAAAAGAAAACAAACTTCTGATTTTCTTTATTTTCAGCATCTAAGTACTTTAAACTTATTATTTTTTTCTGTTGGTTTGGATTTTCATTCTTTTTTTTACTTCATGGTGTCTTTCATTTCTTCAAATCTGTATATGAATACAATTATTGTGCAGCTGTGTTTCCCCAGCTTCTTCTTCCTCTTGAGATGCTCAGATGATGCTGCAGTTCACTGCTTCTTGGTTAATGGGCACTGGTTCAGGTGTCTGCATCTGTGTGCACTGCTCTGCTGGGAGCTGATGATCACTCTTAATAAGACAGCAGTGGGGGAACTTAGGGCAACAAAAATTTAGGAAAATCATAGTTAGAGGTATTATTTTCTGTTTCACATTGGTATCTCAGCAGTGCAATACCAAGATTCTATCCAGTCTTTTATTTCTTCTGTTGTAGTTGCTAAAAATTCCATACCTGGAAAGACAGTAAAATTATTAAATAATATTATATTCTTCATAAGCTGTTTGGAAAAGAGACTATTTCATTGAGAAAATTTCTAATAAGAAATTCTACACTGGGAAACAAGTTTATTTTAAGGTTGCCTGACGTATTCTAGGAAAATCCCACAAATATTAATTCCAGTACCCAGATTCTCAGGAGCACTGATGAATTTCTACATACATGACTAGACTTGCAATCCCAACTGTTAGCCCATGTTGTAACTGAATTTCCCTTTTTAAGTGGTTCAATCTGACTCAAACTGGTGTCCAGCAGCTTGGAAAGGCTGTTAATGTGATGTGACAATCTTGACATTAACTGCTTTGGTTAAGGCCAAGAAACAAATCACACAGAGCTTAACAGATCAGAGATAGCACGTTGAATTTTACATAGAAATGAACTGGAAAAAAGTGGAGATTCTGACTAAAGGAAACGGATGCTTTCTGGATGGGCAAATGTATTATAAGAGTTTTGTTGTTCTTACAGTGTCTGCAGTAAATTGAGCACTGTGCAGTCATGCAGTATAGCACTCTCAATGACTTGGAGGCATCCTTTGGAGGCTACATTTGACAGAGAAGATGATAAATGCCAAGATAAATGGAGATTTAACAAAGCCTTTGGGCACTAATGACGATGGATTTCTAGAAGAGGTTTAATTCCATTGGCATGTACAAATTTACTCCTTCCCTTTACTGTATGTAAAATTTTATTTAGCTACTCTCTGCTGACAGAGGTTTTAAGCCCCATCATGGCTTGGCAGGCCCAGAGCTCAGAACCAAGAGAGATGCAGACAAGGGCATTTGGTGAAGTGTGGTTTGGCAGCCTGCCTCCCCCATCAGGCAGCAGGCGCTGAGAGAGACTGAGGGGAAGCGTGTTCTGGTGAGTAACATGTGAGACATGACCACAGGCCATGAATTGCACAGGACACTCATCCTGAGGTCTTCCCAAGGAGGGGAAGGGAGAACCACTCCACCAGGCTTCTAACCTCCCTGCCTATCCCTTGCCACTGCCTCTCAGCCAGGCAAGCTCAGGGCATGCAGTGCTCACTCCAGCCCCATGGGATAAGTGTGAAAACTAAGCTAAATTATATCCCTAAATCCTTTTCTTTGTTGGTTTGGTTTGGTTCTTTGTCTTTTTGTTTTATTTTTGGTTTTGTTTCTTGTTGCTTTTGTTTTGTTTTGATTTGGGTTTTTGGTTTGGTTTGGCTTGGTTTTGTTTTGTTTCTTGTTGCTTTTGTTTTGTTTTGATTTGGGTTTTTGGTTTGGTTTGGCTTGGTTTGGTTTGGTTTGGTTTTGGTTTTGGTTTTGGTTTTGGTTTTGGTTTTGGAATTTTTATTTTTAAATTTTTAGAAAAGGACCAGTTAGAAACATAAAGTCTTTGCACTTTATCCTGCCATTATATATTGTAGAGATGCACTTAGCTAACAACGCCAGCGAGAACTAGAAGTAATGGATCTGGGTGGTAAACTAGAAAGCGGAAAAGTAGAAAATGTTCTGGTATTTCTAACTGTTCTTTATTCTTACTGTTAGACACTAACATCCACAGGAGGCCTTGACCTGCCAGTTTTGTTTATTGTCTATGCCACTATTCCAGCAAAGGTGAAATAAACTGGACTGTAGTACTGTGGTTACAGTGGTTATAAGTCTCTATTTTGTTTCAATGTTTGGACACCCAAATAAGCCTAGATGATAATCTCAGCAGAGGTGTAAGTCATAGAAGAGCTGTGAAGAGATACACTTCACATTTAAATTTGTGTTTGTCTCGCGGAATTCTGAACATTTCCTTCTATTTCTTGAGGCTGGTATTATTTGCAACAATAAGATGTAAGAAAATAAAACTGCATGCCTTGAGTTCTAGAGGTTGGGGGTGGGATTAAGCATGTAGGTGTCCATAAAACATCATGTAACTTCTGAGGGGTTATTCGTGCTGGCTGAAAATGAGCAAGTCCGAAGAAGTGTGTGGTTTTGGATACAAGTCCAGTTGAGAGTCTCTTCTGCCATGACTACATTTCAAAGGGAGCAGAGGAGCAATTGCTGCTGTGGTCTGAATGTGCACTGATGACTTGACAGATGTGCACTTGCCAAATGCCCAGGGTCCTTCACAAACCTCACAGATTTTTAAAGAGTAAATAAGAAAACATCTGGAAGCCAAATCAAATGTTGTGGGAGAGTGATTCCTCATGAAGCATTTAGCCACAAACTCTGTTTGCACTGTGGTGACTTCATTTATTCATGAACAACTGTAGTCTAATTGTTTTGTCATATGAAAAGGTTTGGTGACTTCACTGCTACCTGCGGAAGTGAGAGAAGAGCTGGATCTCTTCATTTCACTGTCTCATTAGCTGCACGCCTTTGTAACAGCAGCATCCTTCAAAAGTAGTAAGTCATGTTTTAGCAAAAGCAATTAGGAATTTTGTAAGCTATCACACGAGGATTCAGCATTCACCTCTAGGTCCCACCATCTTAAGAATGAAATATTGGAAACAACAGTGAACATGACAGTGTGGCTTTTCCTTGGCATAAGAAATAGCA
Organism: Anthoscopus minutus; assembly: GCA_013399455.1. Classification (NCBI taxonomy): domain Eukaryota; kingdom Metazoa; phylum Chordata; class Aves; order Passeriformes; family Paridae; genus Anthoscopus; species Anthoscopus minutus. The sequence continues at coordinate 42,456 of VWYI01024796.1, forward strand.
CTCCTGTATCACATGCAGATGTTGAAATTGTTCTTTAATTTATAATTTAAAATCATAGAGCTACTTTAAGCCCAGGGCAAGGATACTTCATTCATGCTAAATAAAGTGATCCTTCTTTATAAAACACTATATTGAGTCTGGCTTTTGAAACACACTTTTGTATATGAAAAATGTCTATACATGAAAATAAAATAGGACAAACTTAAGCAATAGATTCATTTATCTGTGCCCAGGTCAAGGTTTAAACAGGAAAGGACAAAAAATGAATTGAATATATTATTGTTCACAATATAAATATATTGTTAATGTTAATGCTAACAATATCTGCATTTTTCACACATATTTTTAACAATTAAATGTTAGCTATATTTGCAATGCATTGAGTTTAACTCCTTAAAGAGAAAAATCTTTCCTTGGAAAGTCCTTCATTAAAGAGGAGAATAAAAGGGAGAGAAAAGATATGTGGGGATAGGGAGAAAAGATATGTGTTTGAAAGGTAAAGCTGATAATCTGACTCATTATATCAATAGGAAGGAAAGTGCATTAAAGATTATAATCAGCACTGATTCATCCCACAAGATATTTACTGGAAAAAAAATCATGAAAGTACTAGACAGGTTTAAAAAAAAAAACCAAAAAACAACAAAAAAAAACCCACCAAAACCCTATCCTAATAGTGAACTGATCGAGGAAAAAAAAATCTTTGAGATTTTAAAAAATCTCAGCTTTGCAACTTGTTTCCTATTCTGTGCAGAAATAAATTTCAAAAATAGCTTACTTGAAAATGGCCTTTATTATAATTAATTTAAAACACTTCACAAGAAATCTTTTTGATAGGTTGTGGGGATTTTTAGTGAAAATTATAACTTGTCAAAGGTACTAAAAAAAGTATTGCAATAAATGCCACTTCATGTACCTACTAATAAAGCATCCTAATGTTACATTTAAAATGTGTCAGAAATTCATAAATTCAAAGATCTAGCTCAATGCTAATTTTGACATAAGGCTCTAGAAGATGTTTTACTATATTATATTCTCTCATTTACACTGATAAATTATTTCTGTTCCCTAAACTATATAGCAGTGATTTTTAGAAAATATTGTAGGTATTAAGGACTGTAAGACAGTATCAAGTATTTGGAAATATTGATTTCAAGCATGAGTAACTATCACTTTCTTATGTGTACCATATACTGTATGTTGGAACCAGTGGCAAGAAAACTGATAAGGAAATAGGTCACTTCTTCCACATGACTAAGTCAGAAAGATGTTGAAGAGCTATTGCAAGACAGAAGCCTGAGTTGTTCTGGTTGCGTTTTGGGAATTATTGGAAAAAAATATTAAAAGCCTGTAGGTAAGTCTGTGGAGGTCTATTTCTGGTTGAATAATTATGGATTTATTTCCTAGATAGTGATTCTTCCTTAATCCATTTAAATAGTCCACGAACACCTGGCTATTCTCTAAATATTCCCTTCACATGACATGTATATTTATTTCTGCTGATGCTCCTGTCATTGAGCTGCTCTGCAGTGGTGAGTATTTATGGGCACCCTCTTTCCAAACTGTGGAGTCAGGTCCCTCTGACCTTGTGATGGAATCAAGTCTACACATGCAATAGTGCTCACCAATATCTGCAAAGATCTCCAGCTCATGTAATTAATACATTTTATGCAGTTTCTACCCTCTTCGTGAGGCATTAGTAGTGAGTGCCAACAGGTATGTGGAATTTGGTACCAGTGTTCTAGCCAATGACCATTCCAGGCTTCTCTCTTAAAGTAGTCTTCTGAAACAAATACATTAATTAAGGGTCCAGAAAAGACAGAAAATTCTATTTAATTTCTTCTTCCCATGATCACAATGGAAGTCAGCACATTGTTTTGCAAGACATGCTCACGAGATACAACTTTGTGCATGCAGTTCTCTATTATTTCACTTTTTCAATTGAAAGAGATGAGATTCTTCATCTTTATAGGCTTTTCTCTCAGGAAACACAGCCAGCTCAGAAATTCCCCATGACTATTCCCATGGACTTGACCCAGAGTGCTTCCTTCAGAGAAGCACAGAGACCCTGCAGTCCCTCTGGTCTCAGGTGATGTGAAAGCCATCAGCTGTGGCTTGGCACAGCATGCTGGGTTCAGTAGGGGACAAGGAAGCCTTGCTGCCAGCCCTGGGGTAAATTCCCTGCCAGCTCAGGGAGCTATGTAAGTGTCATTTTGCTGCTCTCACATTGCTCTGTTTTCTTTCTCAAATCTCCTCCTGGGCTGCCTTGCTATTGTGTAAATGCTGTTTTTCTTTACAGAAGACAGCATTTGGCAAGATGTCCAGTGGTTTTTGCAGACATCCTGGAATGAAAGCTGTACTTTTTCTCCGTACATGATATATGCCATGGAGACAAATCCTCTTCTTGCTTCAACTCTTTGCTTCTGTGGTATTTTCACTTAGATAATCAGACAATAAAAGGAGCACTGCTGCATTGTTTAAGAAAGCTTGCTATTAAAGTAGACTGTGCAGCTAAAAATTACTTTGTGGGTTCTCTACATGTACGTGATGATATAATATGTAAGATAAATACTGCTACAAAAATAGAACACCCTGACCTAATAAAAAAAAACAAAAAAAACCCAACCAACAAAAAAGACTGAAAGCATTTTTCTCCATATTTTTTATGACTGTTTTAAAACTAACACTTTTCTTTCTTACCAATGTGAAATTTTACATTGTCTCCAAAATAAATGGAATGGAAATAAGCACGGAGGAGAATTGTGGAGAGTATTTAATTTTTTCATTACTAATTTTAGGACAAATCATTCTTTAAAAAGTGCATATACTTAATTCCACATACTTACAAGAAAGTGACACAATATTTTCAGAGAGGAGCATTACTGAGAGTAAACCACATGCACAAATTTTATTACCAAAACAGTCATTGATATTTTACTTCTCATATATATTAATACACATGGGCACAACATGGGTAAATTATAATATAGAGTAATATATATATATATAGAGAGAGAGAGAGTAAAATATACATATACAATATAGAATATATCTCTGTGGGTCTTCAAATTGCTGAAAAATCATATCCCTGGTCTTCTTGAGGGCTTTTAAATGGTCTGTTTTGCTACAAAAAAAATCATCAATGACATTTCAAACACAAAGAAGTTAATGAATTTCAAACAAATTTGAAAGAGAAACAATTGAGTCACAGCATGTGGTCTCATACTGAGAACATGTTCTCAGACTTCGACCTCTCACAGGTCTGTTTGGAAAAGTCCTGTGCAAGAAAGCTGTAAAATAATAAAAGATCACTTCCTTCATTTTCAAGGGTAGTTCATGCCAATGAATGTGAAATTAGGCAAAAATGCCAGAAGGCCTTTTCAGGCAAACAGAGCTCATAACCAAACTCAGAGACAAGAAACCATACAAAGGGAGGAAGCAAGGATAGGGGATATGGGAGAAACACAGAAACGTTCTCTGAGCACTCAGGGATGAAGTTAGAAAAATCAAAGCCCAAGGGAAATTAAATGTGCCAGAACAACCTTCTACCTGTACATAGGTGAAAGAAGGGAGATTGAGGAAAATGCAGGCCCGTTGTTTAACAAGATGGAGTACCTTGTTATACAGGATAGAGAAAAGGCGCATTTGCCAAATGCCAGATCATCTCCCAGATATCTCAGGTCCCAGAGGCCATGGCAAAGGCTGGACAAATGAAAATTTATCTTTAATGAAAAGGGTGAGGTCAGGGAATACTTTAGAGAACTAGACATAGACAAGCCCGTGGGCCCTGATGGGGTGAATCCACCTGTGTTGACAGAGCTCTCATAGACCTCTGCAAGGCTGCTATGGATAATCTTTGCTCAATTATGCTTATAATTTCATTTAACACGCAATATGAAGCTAAGGTGCAAAATGTGCTGTTGTCACACAGGCAAGCACAGCTTGTGCTTAGGCCTGCTCTGAGGATGGGAGCTGATGGCCTTCATGCTGAACAAAGTCTTCCATTCCCAAGATGTGGGCTGAGATACCTGTGGTGGGTTCTCCCAGCGCTCAGTGTACCCCACTGCCAGGCAGGACTCACATACAGCCCTTACTGCACCTCAGGTTTTAATGCATGTTTGCCACCAAGTTTCTTTTGATGTTTTTGAATCAGGAAGATAGAGTGTAAATCGAACATACTACCTTAAAATGAGTAAAACTACAGAAACCATAATAGGGCTCAAAAACAAAAGGAATTATTTTTCGAAGATTGCAGAATGGTTTATAAGAACCGCACAGAGCTTCTCTTAGTAAATGTCGTAATAAAGGTTCATTGATTAAAAGAAATTGGTTCTATTGCTCATAATAGCATCTCATTGATTGAAAAGCATTGCCTGGAATGGTTTCTTCCAAAACAGCGTCTGTTATGTATTAACCTTTCAGCCTTCAGAATCATGGGATATGAATTTTTTGCTCAAACTACTGGTCAGATGACCCATCCATGACATTTAATAAATTGCAACTCTGCACATAGATTCAGGATTTCATAAAAAAAGGGAAAAACACATTATAAAGAAGGCACAGTTTTCATGATGCGTAGTATAACTGAGTTCTTTATGTTAAAAAACCAAAATTGTCCAAACTCAGACTGTAAATTCTGTTTTATTAAAAGCATGAAAAAATTTTAGGATAATCATCCAGCCTTTAATGGTAAACAGCAATGTAATGATTGAATATTGAATGAAAGATAATCTGTCATGGCTAGTTCATTAGGAAAAACTATTCAAGGACAAGACAGCTTTGATTTAATCTTTGAACTAGTTAAAATGAATGTAGTTACCTTTCACAGTGACATTAGCCATAGCATGGTACATGATTATAGAAATACATCCATGATTTCCTTTACTTTCTTTTGCTATTATTTAAAAAAATATTTTAAAAGTGGTGCAGTTTATTATTGTAATCAGATTTTATGAGAGAAAATTTATCTCATAAAACTATAATGATAGTTATAGTAAAGAGATTTGATTGTTTTTAGGTAATCTCTAAAATACCTTTTACACATTTGGTTTCTTATTCTGCATAGGAACTATTTGCATATCTTAGATTGAGATTTAAATTATCTTTGCTGGAAATGAAATAAAGTGTGAATAGGAAGATTTTTTATTAAAAGTCTATTTATTTTCTTATCTAATGAGACATAGTTCAAAACAGTTCACTGACTGTCCTGCTATACAGTTGTGGCATAAGCAATAATTTGTCCCTTTAGAATATCTGCATTTGTAACTTGGCAGTACAATATCTGATACAAAATTATGTATCAGACTATTTGATAAAATAGTTTATTAAAAACTGAGTCTTAAGTGGTCTTCTAGGGGCTCCAGTTCATTTGATAATGTTAAGCAGTATACAGACAGATAGATTTTAAGCAGTTCACAGATTGATAGTGTCTGACACAAGGAGAAAAACAAACATTATGCTGTTAATGTGCTTTGGTGCCAATTTCTTGGCTAATACTAGCATTAAATAGTCCACAATGTGGACTATAAGTAAAACCAGGAAAAACTAAGAAGAAAAAAAAGGAATATCTATACCAAATAGTACACAGCAAATCTGAGAATATAAGAAATTAAAAGGATGCTGAATAAAGAAGTGGGAGGCATAAAAGTAATGAAGTCCCAGCATATCCTCAAAGAGGGTCAGTCAGTGCAACTTCTGGTCAAGCAGATTATCTGTGTACAGCATAGCACAGAAACAGATTATACCCAGCAGCGTATCCAAAGCTCTAGATGGAAGCACCAGGGTGCTGAGCTCTCATCAAATCCTAAAGTATAAGGCCCAGATAGGCAGTAGTATTTATATTTTTAAAGTGAAATGCACTCTGCTAAATCTAATAGTATCAACCTGACCCCAGAGCTCAAATATAAGTTAATGATAGTCATCAAAACTCATCAGTGCCCACTTTACACATGAATATTTTATGAGTGCTCAGGGGTGTTCTTTGTACCTAAAAGTGTCTCTTGAAAACTCTGAAAATGTGATCATTTCAATAAGTTAGTAATCACACAGAAATTAGATATGTCTCTTACAAAGTCCTCTAAGGATTCTGTCCTGGAGTTGAGCTCAGAGATACCTATCACAAATCTGAAGATTCAAGTTCCCCAACAAAAGCAATTGCAGTGGCAATAAATTTCAACAGCAAGTGAAGAAGGAACAGACCTGGAGGAAATATTGTTGCTACCCATATTTCATAACTGTGCAGAGAGGAGCAACTGATTCTATATCACCTTCTTCTTTTGAGGTTCAAGTCAACACACCTCAGCAGTGAGAAGGGTATTGTTAAATCTACCAGACTGTCATAGTCTGAGGGTAAAGTTCAGAAATTCCCATGGGGACATAAAAACAATTATGCCGAGTTTACAGGTTGATTTTGGAAGGGACTTTTGTGCACTGTGGTTTGTTACGAGAAATACAATCCCTAACTCTAAGTTAGGAAACAATATTTAAGTCAAGTATTCAGACAGCAAAATTTTCTTGATTAGGTTAAACTCCAAATTTTGAGTCACAAGTGTCTTACTGTGAAATGAACAATCTTACTGTTAAGTTAACAAATCAGGTTGTTCAATACACATTTACTACATGCGTGTCAGGTAGAAAAATAGAAACTTTGAAAATGTATTTTCTTCCTGTCAGTGAAAAAGAAAAAACATCATTTCCAGATTATAAAACTTGAGCATTCTTTTAACTGCAGGTTATCATTAAAAACAAAATAAGTCAAAAATGCACAATTTGCCTGTTGGATTATATACAATATCCCAAATTTTTTCACATACTTAAATTATTTCTTTGTTATGTGTTTTCACCTTGTGTCCCGACTGAATGTGTCGTATATCAGCTTTCAACTTCTGGATCCTTTACTACTTTCTTTTCTGCTAGATTAAAAATTAATCTACTATCTAAAATACTTTCCCTGTATAATAGGATCAAGACAGCTCTTAATCTCTTAGATAAATTAAACAGATGCAGAGTTTCTGTATTTTATAGCTGACTTTCCAGACCTTGAGCATTCTTGTAGGTCATTTCCTTGCTGCATTCCCATTTGTTAACATAATATTTGAAGTGTGGATTCCAGAACAAAGAATTGTATTACACTGACAACTTGATGATGGCACCATAATGGGCTATTGAGAAACATTCAGGTAATATTATTATGGGTATGAGATACATATTTAAAAAATGGAAACAGAAGAATGGTGAAATTCATGCTGAGAACTAGATCAAAGGCTAAATTGTGTCTAGATTGCAATAGTTTGGAGGTGTAATAAAAAGGTTTTCTATTGCTGCTTTACAATTTAAATAATGTATAACACCTAAATAATAAAAAAGAATCCCTTAGAATCATTAAAAACTAGCAGATTTTAGTGACTTCTATCTTCTATTGACAGTTTACCAAAGAAAGAAAACTTCCAACAGAGGGTTGTAAGTAGTCTGTCCTTGTTTCTCAGTATAGAGTGCTAACAATAAATGATAGAAACAGACTTTATGGAGAAACTCATATCTGGGAGGAAATGTAACCAGAAATATTTTTGTTTGTGTGTCTGTCTATTTCACTGGTAAAATCATTCTGTCACCAAATATATATTTATATACCAAAAGAACACATTTTTCTGTCTTTTTGTAACTTTTAATGAAAACTTACAGACATTTTTATCTCACATGAAGTAATAAATCCATTAATCTGCCTGAACACTCCTAAAAATAAAATTTCTGCTGTTATTGCTTTTGTTGCTTTGTTTGGGTATTTGTGATATTTTTTATCCAATTGTAGACAGTATTTTCAGCATACATAGTTTTTCTTAAATTCATAATTACTTTTATACTACTTGAAAGTTTAGTCCTTGGATTTAGGCAATTGATCTACTCAATCTCCATCATACTTATTCAATTTATTAAAGTTTTGTAGTTTAGGGAGAAAAAAATTTGTACAAAATAGAGAATGAGGCATAGTGATCATAATTTCACATCTTTCTAAAAATGTCAGGGACACAACTGATGCAGACAATTATTTATACATTTTTCTATCAAATAACACTGACTAAACAAACTCAAAATTTGAAAAATTTCTTTTATACTCTTTTGAGTACTAAAACTTAACGTCTTACAAACATATAAAGGGACTTTACTATTCTATCTCATAATTATTGACATTGCATTAATTATTAATGCAGAAAGCAGGCTCCAGAAAGATAAAGAAAATAAAACTTCTGACTGTTATACTAAAATAATCTAGTTGCATTAAGCCAGTGTGTCTTCTTCTCTTTAAATCTATGTGGAGAGTAGGGAGCAGCAAAAGGTACTGCTGGCACATATTGTCTCCTCTTGTCTGGCAAGAATACAATTATTTTATCTGGATACCTTAATACTATCTAAAAGATAATATTTAAAATTCTTTGGAATCATAACCTTAATTTATTTCTCTGTAAATTCTAGCCTGAGATCCAGAACATGAGTAGAACTGACTTTCCTGGTAGTCTTATTTTTAATGTTACACCAGCTATGAAGACATAATGGTCTAGAATTCAGACATTAGTTTAACAAAACAGTAGTACATTATATGGAGAATATAAAACTGAAGCTATGTTACATGTTCCTTCATCCTTATTACACTTCCTCTTTATAACATGCACAGCTACTTCCAAGGAATTCAGCGGGAACACTTTCAATGAATGAATGTATGAGGGAATGAATAAATGAATAAATCAATTTCAACCATGAAAGACCAAATTCTGGCTTTGGTTCTACAGATAAATGTCACATTTTCCTTAAGTTCAAAATTTCTCTCACCTTGCTGTGCAGAGATCTGTTAAGCTGGTCCTAGATTTTATAGAATGCATATGATATAAAAATATGATAACAATATATTGGAAATGACACTATGAATTACTTAACTTT
>VWYI01024797.1:0-26778 GCA_013399455.1 Anthoscopus minutus
TACCAACTAAGGTCAAAACCAGCACAATTTCCATAGAAGGTGTCTCCAAGTGTAGTTTTAGATTTCTATTAACCATGCTTAGGAAGATTTATTTTCTTCCAGAAGTTACATATGGCTAATCTCAAAGTAGCTTTTTATATTTATAGTTGTATTTTCATACATACATACATGATTATATTATGAATCATCCAAAGTTTCTTTTTTCTCACTTCTTGGTATAAAAATAATTAACAATATTTTGAAATAAATATAACTTATTATGCTGGTTTTATTATACTTTATTGATATTATTATTTCATTAAAGTTTCATTGAAATAATTAAATTTTTTAAATATTGAAAGGATAACAATTGATTCTTTATGTTTTCTTTCTTAGTTCATTTATGTGGACATACATATGTATGCATACACAAACATATATATCCTCCTAGACTTTTGTATATATTACACAAGCAAAAAGTCCACAAAATTTTACTTTGCTTTTGTTTACCGTGAAAGTATTTTGGAGGTGAGAATGAACCATCCTGGCATCTTCTTTTCCTTGGAACTATTCAAATTATCTCCTGAAATTTCCTATCTTTTTCTTAATTTTGAATTAGATATTTGAAAGAAGTGACACTACAAGTGAAAAAACTTCTCTTTCACATCCATTATTGCAAACTTGTCATACAAGGTGACATTTCAAATTTAGTTCTTCAATGTTGAAAATACTTGATGGAACAGAGAATCCCTGTGCAGTAAAATCTATATCCTGTTTTGGCAGAAATCACTGTCAATATATTGACAGAAATTACTAATGAATAGAAAAATATAGAAAATATTAGAACTTTGCAATTTCTGTTTGAATCTCTTCCTCTGACACCAAGTTCTTTCTTACCTGTCCTTTTAAAAAATTTTTAAGAATTAATTATCGATGAAAAAAACCACTGTTTGAGTAAATTCTCAATAGGTGCTGAAAGTGTTGGAAGACATAGAATAGTCAGAGCTTTTACAGTTGTGTTCTTCTGCCCTTTTTACTGGACACATTCTAGTGTTTGATGGCTCACATCACAATTCCTGTCATGGACAATTTTACATCCTGTTACTTTTTTTTTTCCTTTACTATCATAAAAGAAAGAAGGAACAAAATGTTATTTTGCTCAACCTTCTTCAGCCCACCTGAGTCCAAGTCTTGAATGAGAGTGAGTGTAGAAAAAACAAGTCCACATTGTAAGTATAATTTTGTTATGATCAAAGGCAGCATCCGTAGTTATAATAGCAGTGTCACCATGGTGAGAAATGAATACTTCAGAAAATGTCCCAGCCCATCAGGGGTTAGTGTAATGGAAATCTAGATAGACAAGTTAAGGTTTAGGGATAATACTAAGGCTTTCACTGAATTTTGATCAATACTTTGATCTTGCAAGTCTGAATGCCACTCTGAAAAAAAAAAAGAAAAAAAAAAGAAAATAAAAGAAACTTCTGTATGAACAGCAGGTGGCTTAAAAATACCTTGCATGTGCACTGAGGCACAAACAGATGGAACCAGCAGAGCAAACCCACCAATGATGTTTCAGAGCCATTTTGGCAATGTCCAAATATAATCCCTGCTTCCCACCTGTGTAACTGCAGACAGATGTGAGCAGACATGGGGTAAGAAAATGAGAGCTCGGTTCCCCACTTCTTCCCACCTTATTCATTTTTTACAGTTCTGCAGAGCTCCAAAATGTGACAGGAGGGGCTTATACTAAAGGACTTCATGTGAAGCAGAGTCTAATTCTTGTCAAAGTTGTGGCTAGTGAGAAAATTACTCCTTAGTCTGTGTTTTCCTCTAAGTTTTATTCCTTTTCTATCTTCTATTAATTAAATGCACTTGTGGACTGAAAACATAAATACTGGCTCTTCATTTTTCAACTTTTATTTAGAGCCTCATTGCATTCCAGAGGTAATCAGAAGTACTATTTGGATTTTATTCTTCACTGTAGACTGGCACAGATACAGCTTTTATTCAGATGTGGTTATGATCATGAATCAGTTTCAGTGCATATGAAGAAGTCACTAATTCTCAGGTACTTTTCCATTACAAGTTTATTTTTCCATGGTATGTTATAACACATAACCAAGTAATGACAACTGACAACAATTTGCATCTTTACTGTCAGCCTCAGCTGAGTGACTACACCAGAGAGACTAATGCATTTTCTTATCTCTAGATGTGGGAATTGGGACACAGCAGTTAGCAACGTGAGGATAGCTGCTGCCTTCTAACAGTCAATGAAGGGAATTTTTTTGGCAGTCTAGTGTTTTCAGAATATATTTCTCTAAGAGTTTTTGAAGTATAAAACCACTCAAACTCCTCTATTTCTTCTATGTCTAGTGCTGTGTAGAGTTTTTGATATTTCCCAGAAGTGCTGTCTGAGAAGATCTGTCACACCACAATAGACTTCCCATAGGGGAAATACACAGGTGCTTCCAGCACTGCACAGAGAATAACAAAACATATATTTTGCAAGCATATATGGGATCAAATTGTCACCCAGTTCTATACCAGAAGACATGTTGTTGGAAAGAATGTATTTCTTAGCCCACAAACAGATTACCATGCACTATCCCAAGCAAATGCTTTTATGTACAAATCACAGAGGTATTTATCTATGCTGAACAACAGGATTATTTTCTTCCATTCACCTCCACATGCACACAAACATCCTTTTATTTTGGAAGAGAAAGAAGAGTTTGGAAGAGGATTGTTTGAAGGATCAAAAATTATTTTTGCTCCAAACATGTGCCTTTGAGCACTCCAAAAAAATGTGTTGTGTGAAAGGAAAACCAGAGGCATTCCTGGCAGGGAGGATGTAGCTATTCCTGACACTTTTTCCCATCAAGTTCATACTAAAACCTCTCCTTTAACTTGGGATTAGTTATAACAGCCTGCTCACCAGGGCACAGATAAGAGCCACTGGCTGCCAGCCAGGAAGCACCATGGCCAGCTGCCAGCTGCCTGGCCACTGTCAGAGAGCGGCTCTGTGGGGACGGTGCGCAGGCACACGCGACCTGCACCGGTGGTTTTGACATGTCCCTGGTCATGCAACTTCCTGTGGGCCGTGATTGCAGTCTCATTTGTGCCAGGCAGCTCAGTCCCAAATATTGACATTAGGAAACATTGTCATTGTTCATTAGTGTCAGTGGCAGCTGGCTTTGGATTAGACCTGCAGATTTTGCAGTGTCTTGGAAATGAGCACTTCCTCTCCATTTTTCTTGGCACAGGAAGGGAATATAAGGGCCCCTCATTTTTGTCTTTTACTTAGTGACCTGTTCAGCCAGAATATCTAAAACAATAGACTAATATATATTACAACCAGGAATGAAGCAGAAAATAGTTTTGATGCACATTAAATTTTTTTCACATTATATTTGCTTTAAATAAGCTAGATATGCCACTACTTTTCTGTTCTTAAAATGTTCTGTACATTTATCTTTGAAACTGCAATGTTAGCAGGAAAAAGATCCTCTCAGATTCCTGCTACAGTGTCTTTTATTTTTCTTACACAAAAGGGAGTGCACAGTGCCTTTGAGACCTTAAAGAAACCTGACTAGCAGGACAGGCCTTTGAAGTTTAAAAAACATGTATAATCTACTTTTACTTAGTCTAACAGAAGAACCATATTTACCATGCTCATGTCATTATGTATTTTAGGTTTTTGTTCTGAGTACAAGGTGTATGATAGTCTGGAGATTATCAATTTGGGATACATTTGAAATTTGACTTTGATCTCCTAAAGCTATCAATCTCAGCTTTGGAAAGAACAAAGAGATAAGAGAAACTAGAAACCTAATTTGCATCTGATACCTCTGGAAAAAAAAGCAGAGAAAACAGGGAACTAAATAACTAGAAAGCCAAAAGTCTTGCTCTGTGCACCGCAGGGTCTTTGTAAAATTGCTTGTTTTATAGCTAGAGAGACACCCAACAGACTGTAGTGAGATAAAACCCAGCAACTCAATTATAGCCATGGGCAGCCTTATTCTTTATATGGCTCATAAAACTAGGATTTGTTTTTAATGATGAACTAGAACCTGTGTCTTGTGCAAGATATAAGCCAGAAGCCACACAATAGGGGCATTTATTTAGACTTCAGAAAGAAGCCTGATAAAAACTGGATGTTAATTATAAAAGGGAATAGAGGAATAGCATTCTGTTAAGAGCTCTGCTTGAAAGTGTGTTTTGATGATTTTTCTTTTGAATCAATTTCATCCTCTCTCTTATCACATCGCATCACATTACACCACATCTTCACCAATGATTCAATACCAACATACAAATGCTGCATGCCTTTCTTCCCATTATCTATATGAATGAAGTGCCCTACCAGAATGGGTCAGGAAAGCCATTGTCCTTTCCTTTTGTAATTGTTTCCTGAAAAAAAAATGCTTTTCTTCTGTTGTCTGCAAGGAAATGACCAGGTCAACACACACTTCTTCAACCTTGTAAACTCTAACACAAAAAAATAACAGCCTGTACATTGGAAAAAAATGCCAAATGCCTAGCACGGCTGAATGCTTTACTACACACAATTCTCCCCTAAGAATAAATGCAAGGTATTTGAAGGAGAAGCTAGCAGTGTCATTTAATGCAAAAGGGTGCATAACTTTCCCTGTATGGCACTCCGAGTCTTCACACGACTGAAAGAGTACAAGACACTGCACACAGTTGAGAGGATGAAGAGCTCTGGGGATTGTGTGTGAGTGGATACACAGCAGCAGTTCCCCAGCCAGCTTACAAACCTGCAGGGAGGAATGGCTGCAGCAGAGCTAAACTCGGGGATGATCCAGCCTTCCCATCCACTCCAGGCACTTCCTTCTGCACCCAGAGACCCAGTGTGCCCTGTGGTTCAAACTTTGTGAATTCACTGTTGAACCCTCCAGGCAAACAGCAAGAGCCTTCATGTCAGCCTGTATGAAAATACCTGCGGGCAGGAGTGATAGCTTCTGTCTCACACTCCGATGATTTCAGCCAATGATTAGAGCAGAACAGGCTCTCGTTGACCTCATTTAATTATCCCGTGAGGGAATTGCTCGTGGATCAGTGGGCATGAACTGGGAGACATACAGACACCAACTGAAATCCTGTTTTTACACCTACTGTTAATTGCAAAACTCTCACTGATAGAAATTGTGGGGGAGGAGGTGCAAATTTCATCAATTTAAATTAAAAATGAAATTCCCTGTAGGAAAATGAGAAAGAGTCAATTAGAGTTAAAGGAAGGATTGTCAAGATAAGTCAAATAACTTGTAATGTATAACATGATCTGCTCACTTAGCTGAGGCAATATATCTCACTTCACTCCTAAACAGTTTCTGGGACGTGTATGTGTGTGTGTGTGTGTCTCTGTGTGTGTGCTGGGGCTTGAGAGCACCTGAGGGGGCTCACTGGAAGGAAGTTATGCTCTTTTTTTTTTCACTAATGATGGTCTCTAGGTTATTTAAGTCAGATAAGGAACTTCAACATTTTTTTGCTTAATATTTATACCCTCAAATTTTGATTAGAACCTACAGAAATTTTAATGATCTTCAGTCTGTATCAGATAATACAAATAACATGCTAGTTTTGGTGCACATTCTTTTATTTTGTGTTTCAAGCATTCCTTTATTATCCCTCTGTCTTGTGACAGATTATCTTTTTCTCCTCCACTCTGTGAATATTTAGTGAATAAAATTCTTGTTATTTCAAACTGTTCTTCAGCAGCAAGACCTAAATACTCACTGATGTATTTGAAAGCTGTGTGAGCTGCTGTCTGAAACAAAGATATCTAGGGTGTAATGCGTTGAAATATGAGATCTCTCTGTGGATGGGGAATTCTATTTCATTATTTTTATATACATGTTTTCTAAATTTGAAATTAACTCCATCTGGCAGTCTTTTGTTAAACTTTTATATATTGCCAGCAGATTTCCATTTATGGAATTTATCACTGAGAATAATTTTATTCTTTTCCAATAATATAAATCAAGAGCAATTTTGAAAACATCTGAAACACTTTTGCACCTGGGGAGCTCAACTACTTTTTAACTCATCTTGTCACTTCTGGTGTCATTCAAAACTAGGTGCAAAATAACATCATATTGACAAAATTTTATTAGACTGCTTTGAATAACAAGAAGATTAACTACAGGAAATTTAGTGATCTGAAAATTCTTTGGGTCAGTTTGTAACCACAAGCATTATGTTCTTTCACTTCCGATTAGTGCTGATGATCATTTAATCAGTATATTTTACTTGCTGACATAAGATATGATGTTCTAATACTTTGCTACAAAATTCCTCATTTTTGGTGAAAAATTCCTCAGTTTTAGTTCAACAGATCTGTACTCTAGTTTCACCCAAATAGATTTTTCTTGCTGAATTGTTTCTAATGAACTATATAGAACAAATTCAATAAAAAAAAATGTTGTGATTAATTGAACAGGTCCATGGGTAGGTTCCACTACAATCAATGAAGCATTTCTGTATTGTAATTCTGCAACTCTGTATTGTAATTCCAGTGTTGGATTTCAGTGAACCAGAAAGCATGACACTGAAATATAATGTGATTACTTTAAAGAACATAGGTACTGAAATGGAGAAGAATAGAGGAAAAGGACTGAGAAAATAATTCCTTAACAAAGATATCATTCATTGGAAGCCTGATTCAAAGCCCCTAAAAATCAATGGAAAGCCCTGTAATGCCACATAAACTGTCTTTAGATAAATATTTAGTTCTGTCTCAAAGACACAAAAGTTGAAGCACTGTGAATATCTCTCTTTTTCTAGTTTACAGACAAAATGTTTATTTGTTTGCTTGGTGTGGAAGACTTGTCTAAGAGCTACAGTATTATAGATTAATAATAAGACCTGATAATTGTTGACAAACAAAAAAAATTATCTCCTTCCTGAGTAGAATAAATAGAAGGTTGCTTCCTTTGATGACCAGAATACTTGGTTCCGATTGGTTTCTGCATCTTTCCTTATCCTTATGCCTTCTTTTCCAGCACATTTGTCTACCTAAGCTTCAATACACCAGAGCTGAACAAGCCTAGAAGGCAGTCTTTAAGTTTCAGACTTAAATGTGAAGAGATGTGGAAAGATGATGATGCACTGCAGTAGAAAATTAGGTAAGCTTTACTCACACCTCCTGAAATAAAGTGTATGCTTTACTGGCCATGAGGACTAAACTGTGCAGGCCAGACCTCCCAGAATGAAAATACATGCATTTCCACTATGAACAAAATAGAGTCTTCCAGGGAAACTCTTGCTGCCCCAGTTCTTGTGCCAAGGATGACAAAATATATCAGGCAGATTTGTTGAGACTAGCTCTGTACTTGTGTGTAAGGAAAGGAAAAGGACACAAAAAGTGATGCCTCTCTGCACTTGCCTTGCAGCAGTGCTCCCATACTGAGCAGTTGTTAACATTGCAAAGACTGCTGAAAGCAAATCCTGGCATTAATTAGCCTAATGAAAACAGGTCAGGAACAGAAGACAGTTATGACCACATAATCTGACATCTTCTGGTAAGAGATTCAAGCCTTTTGTAGTCTTTGCATTTGCCTGGAAATCAGTTGAAAATATTGTTTAGTTCTTACTAAAGATTTAACATGAACCAGAGAGGAGGTGCTATGATAGTAAAACTTGTCTGGACATACTGCACAGATTCAACAAGAGAAAGCCCTGGAAATTTAGTAAGTGTGGTGAAGTTTCTGAAATAGTCTCAGTGGTTTGGTACAGTTTAGTTTTCTTTTCTCTACACTTGTCATTTTATGGAGCCATGTGTATATAGGGAACTACTTTGTAAACCTGAAAAAGTGTTCAAATAACATGTTGAAAATGAATCATAAAATATGGGTTTCTATTATATTGTGGTATCCTACTCCTACAAAACTAATTCTCAACATTCACCAACGCTAAATAAACTTATTTTATTTAGAGTTATATTTAATTAGTAAAATACATTTATGATTCATCCTTTTTATGAAAATGTTGGCCACCAAATTTCTCTCCCCAAAAATAAGTTGGAGATTATATAGTAGGAGGACATTTTTTATAAATGATGTTATAAAATATTTTCCTTATGGAACCACAGGCTCAGAAAATATCTTTAATTCCATATATAAGATAGATTAAAATGTAAGAGTAACAATGATGGAGAAGAAGGAAAGGAAAATAAGCTGAAGTGCTATCTCAAAAACTAGGCACATAGCCGGGACGTTTAGCAATGTAATTTGAAATAATTTTTTCATCCTTTGAGGTCAATCATCTTGAGATGTTATCATGTGCTGATTGAGAAATCTTATGTGATCATATTCTGATTAGTTCTTCCACTCCCCACAGATCATTGCTTGCATAACACTGCAAACTTTTCTGGGTTGATTCAGCAAATTATATATAGACTTAAATTGCAATGCAGAATAATTTGTATTGTCTATCTTTCAGGATAATCACTCGTGGGACTGATCAATCTTATGAAATCACTTTTGTCTTAGATGAACTGGTTTTATAGTTACACAGAGGAAATTCAATCCACAGAGTATTTATAGAGCAGATTTTACCAGTGTTGAAACCAGTGATGCTATTTTTTTTTCTGGAAGTGAAATTTTATACTATTGCATCTCAATAAAATCTTCCACTGTCCTGAGATGGTGTGTCCACGTCTCATGTAGCATTTGTAATCTGCTAGCACTGCAAAGTTATGTTGTAAAAGAAGCCATATCAGGATGAGAAAGATTCACTTTCACATTCATAAAAATCCCTATTATATTCATTATTAAAGCTTAAGGTGTAAAAGTACATAAAGGCTGCAGTGAAGATGAGTCTCTTATGCCATATATGCATGAACAGCCAACAAAGCTCAGAAAACTTTGTCCAGATTTCACTGTATTCAGCAGTGGAGATAAAAACACCACTACATAACATTTCAGAAATCTTGCAAGAGGGAAGCTGCATCAGAAAGTTTCAGCATTATGACACTGTGGAGCATGTAAAGTGGCAGTTGCTTCTTCTAAGGTTTTTGGCTAATTTTCAAAAACTATAGGAATATATTTCTGATGAAGATGCAGCACTTCAATGAGTATGCAAACTGTACTATTGCATCTTTGTGGTTCATCTATCATCACACAACATCTGACACCTTGATAAATCATCATTTATTTCTAACTTAGTTTATGCATGATTTTTCTGCAACGTAGCTGATTATACTTGTTACGGATCCTCAAAGGTTTGCAAAAAAGTAGATCCTTGTCTAGAGTTCAAGTCAAAGAAGATAGTAGTAACAGGACATTTGTAGCATTCCACCTCAAAACGAGCAATTCAGCTTGGGATCAAACTGAAGTTATAACTATACAAAGTTTTGATCATCTCCACAAAGTGAATTTATTGTCTCCAATTCCCAGTGCCCATGCCAGAAAATCCCCAAACAACATGAAGCTTTCCCACACAATTGCTGACATGATTTCAGTGACAGAATATACCTTCCATAGGCACAAGCATTTCTAGAAGACAGAACAAGTGTAATAAAGTAAAACTGAAAGCATTTTATTTCCCCTTGAATTTACAGGCAACATATTCTATACATTTAGTTTATACTGCAGTCCATGCTTCATTTTGGGGTATGTTAATCATCATAGCAATGACTGTATCTAAACCCTAGGTGTGTATGACCCCTGCTATCAAAGGGCAGTAATCAGTTTCACAGAACTGTCAGTGTTGGAAAGGACCTCTGGAGATCATCTGGTCCAACCTCTCTGCCAAGGCAGGGTCACCTAGAGCAGGTGACACAGGAATGCATCCAGGTGGGCTCTGAATGTTCTCAGAGAGAGAGCCTGGACAGCCTCTTCCAGTGCTCTGCCACCCTCAGTCTAAAGAAGTTCATCTTTGTGTTGAAGTGTTTTAGTTTATGGTCATTACTCCTTGTCCTCTCACTGGACATCACTGAAAGAGTGTGGCCCCACCCTCTGAGCACCTGCCTTTGAGATATTTATATGCCTTAATGAGATCCCCTTTCACTCTTCTCCAGACTAAATAGCTCCAGCTCCCAAAGTCTCTTCTCATGGAGAGAGATGCTCCAGACTTCAGGAATTTTATATGAGTGCTGATTTTATATAAGTGTGAAGCAATTAAAACCAAGGTATCAGTGATGGAAGGTCAACAAGGATAAAACTGATATCATATTCATCTAAAAATAATGTCTGGGTGAGTTCAAACCATTGATGTATTGCAAAGGGAAGTGTTTTAAGGCATCATAAAACTCTGCTTGATTCAGTCAATGATATTTGGCTGATTTTCTATGGGAATCAGAAAAAAAAATGAGCATGTCCCTTTGTTCAAGGAAGGCATGCCATGATTATTTATACAAAGGAAAATTCCACCAGTATAAAACCAGAGAGACAAGAGTTACGCTGTATCTCAAAAGTAAAAGTGAAGAAGTCTTACATTCTCAAGGCTATGGGAAAAAGTTGATTGGAATAGTTAGGTTTTATGCATGGAAGAAAAATATTTTTCAATGAAAGCAGGAACAGATTAGTAAGAGATAGTGCTGTTGGGTTGGATGGATGTTTTTATGATGCCATAGAAGCAAAAGTAACACAGAAGTAGATAAAGTATGGGTATTAACCAAAAATAACTGGGAGCCTGTCATTCTGTCACTCTTAAAGTATTTACACATGAGGAAAAAACTTACATACAAAATATCCTATGCTGGAATTTCCAAGCATATGCTATATCATCTTTGCATAAGACTGCTCTGGTTTAGCAGGGTGGAGAGGATAGCAGAATTTGTAATGCTCACAGAGTAAGGTTTGTTTCACAACAGAGACTATACCAAAACAACAGTAAATAGGTATTTAATAATTTGGATGCACTTTGAAACACACATTGTGACTTGTTTTTAAACATCACTTTCATGAAAGTCAATACATTTCAGAAATTGCCTGTAGTCTAGTAGTACTATGTTTCCATCAATCTAACATAATCACTGCTATAATACCTATTCCCAAAATAATTCTCCTTCCACAATTTCCTTTTCCCCTAAAGATTAAAACAAGGAGCAAATCCCAGCCGCTACCTGTGGAGAAGGATGTGTTTTGAAGGATGATAGCTCTCTTAGGCAAAGGGAAAAGAATAAAGAGGAAGCTGCGAGTGAGCTGACAGCATCAAGCAAGTACATGATGCTTGATCAATGCTTGCCTTTGTCAGAGACATTCTTTAGGGAAATTTTCCATTGCAGATGTCATACACTAAATGAAGTGGAACAGAATTAATACAGAACTTGCAAGACTAACAATGAAATTTTCAGGCTTACATTTCTTTGTTGCTTTTCTCCTATAACTGCTCTTTAAATTGTCTAGATTTGGGAATGAATTGATATACCCCAGCTGAAAGCATTTATTTAACCTGCTTATGATCTCATGATCTCAGGTACAAATTACAACTTTGATTCAGTTTTAACTGAAAAAAAAGTCTAACTTGTTATGTATTCATGTAGAATCAATACATTGATACCAATATATAATAAAAAATGTTGAAATATATTTGCAACCAACCAGAATGGCTGCAAGGCAAACTTTTTTTTACTCCTTCTGTGTTTTTTGGTTTTTGGAGTTTTTTTGACCCTATACAGGTGGGGGAGATTGGAGAGAACAGTGATGGAGAAACACTACAAATTTTGTGTTAAGGAAAGGGAACTGTGTTGGGTTTTTTTTACAGCTATCCTTAGGCCAAAAACCAGAAATAAGACATCCTTCCAATAAAATGCCATAGAAATTAAACAGGTCAATCAATATAAGTGGAAGATATGTAACAAGGAATAATTCCATCAGCAGCACAGGTAAGCAATAAAGATGATAGGATTTTCTCACATTAGAGTATCAAATCTAACATCCTGGTCCCTCGCTGGTGTTGTTTCTTTCCTTGATGCACATGGTGACAAAAAACATTATAATAAAATACTGGAGAACAAAGGGATGTTTATTATATACTCCTTCACACTAAAAGATTGTCTTTTGTGTGTCAAATTAAAATACTTAATAATTCCCACACTCATGCTGCAATGAGCCTTTCTTTTTTCTTTCTTTCTATTTCTTTTCCTTCCCTTTTTTAACAGGATATTTCATTCGTTTCTAATTCCTCTTAGGACCCACTTTAGTAATACTTTCTGCCTTAGATTAATTACCCTGATCTAATTCATTTAGTGGAGGACAGCTGTGGTACGTGGGTTGCCCACTGATGTATTGTGTTAAATGACGCCCATCTGTCATTGCAGCATATCAGCATGGATGCAGTGTCATCCACTTCATTGGCTCCGCTGAGAAGTGAAGTACAGCTACAATGTTTACCACTGTTGTTAATTTAATATCTACACCTTTAATAACCTGACTGCTGTCATTTGCTGAACAATGATACATGATGGCCAGCAAACAGCCAGATAGAAGGCATTAACATGACAGTGGAGTAGGCCATTTGGTACAGTTAATTAGAGCACTTCTGGGCAAAAGTGCTATTGAGGGTCTTGTAGGGCATTCCCATGCAAAAATGCCACATTGAAAATAAAGGTAAAAAAACTACTTTCCTGTTAATAGTGATTTTGACAAGTATGATCATTAGCCCATTCTCTTGGCTCAGAAGTGGTATTTTTTCATAATGGCTACTTTGTCTTATGACTGATCAGCCTCCTGCTCTTTCCTCTAGCCTGCTTCTTGTCTCCCCTCATTTCTTTTCCTCTTTTTTTCTCTGAAAAATGGAAATGTTGGGGGTTGCACATCCAAACACACACTGTCATTTCAGTGCCGTGGTTTATAGGCACATGCTCAAAAGCAGTGTGGATTTCTCATTGTACAGTGTCAGGTTCAGTCACTGATCCCTTAATGAATGTGAAGTAACCTGTTCAAAGGATTCTATCTGTTGTTTTCTTTCTGAATGGAAAAGGTAATACCAAAAGAAGAAATGTAGATACCTAGCACAAAAGTTCTCTTACACTGTAGACAAAAATATGAATATTGATGTTCAAGTATTTTCAAGAGGGATACTTTATAATGGTTTTATCTGTAGGCTTACATGAAGCCTTCACTGAATAACAAAAACATATACTTATGAAAAACATTCAGCGCGCTCTTAACTCACTTTTGTGTAGCTCCAGAGACAGAAATAGGCACATACATCTGACCATACTGTGGTTATCATTTTCAGGGAGCTGGGGAAACTTGTATGATTGCCTGAATATGGTAGTGATTAGTGTTTTAAGAATCTTGGCTGGGTGCCTCAAGCACACATTCAGCTTTGGAGCACGACTCCCACCTGTTAGATCGGCTTGAAGAACCTCAGGACTCACACAAAATAATTTGGAGTAGTATTCTGAGAAAAGCCTTGCTGAGTCTGACACAGTGTTGGAGCAAAGGGGTGGCTGGCCCAGCAGGTGGAAGTCTCCGGCACTCACACCAGGGCTGGGCCAGCCTTGGGCAGAGCTCTGGACCCAAGTGCTGGCTCAGAGCCACGCTCTGCAAACACCCAAACACCCAGGGCAGGAGCAAGGATGAGAGAGAGGCCTCTCATGGGATTTCCAAAGAGGTTTATTGTCCTGAAAGTTCTCCCGCAAGAGAGCCCAGATCTGATTACAGCCGCTGATCTATGGGGGAGGAGCAAGGGGAGGGGATGAATGAGCCCATTAGGGAAACTCAGGGGAGAAGAACAAGGAGGGGTTTACAAAGTATAAACCAGTAAAGGAACACAGTGGGAGGGAAAAGGTTACATAATTCAATGAGGGACCGAATAACGGGATGGACAGAGAACATTCAGGAACAAAAGGCAGTTTCCAGAGTGGATTAGCAGCTGGGATAGGAGGGGACACCTGGGATAAACTATTAACATAGTGGGGGAGGGGGGGTTACAACTTTATAATATAAAAAGTAATGAAATCAAATATAGTAAGCAAAAAACATGCTGCAAGAGTCCTTTGCTTTGTTTCCTTTTTTTCATGCCCGAAAGAGCAAGAGTGCCTCAACAGTCACAGGATGAGAGAAATTGTTCTCGCACAATTTCCCATTCAATTTTGTGAATTGAAGGATTTTCTGGTGTTTTAAGGGATCTGGAACTTCATGTTTGTCTCCATTTTCTAGGTGCAAAATTGAGACTTTCTTATCTCATCACAGTAAATGTCTTGAGACCTTCATGTACAACACAGATGGACAACACTGACTGAAGCCTGAGTGTTCCTGAAGTCTAAGGTTAGTTGAGATGATCCACCTTGTCCCCAGGCTGGTCCAGTTAAGATAAGCCTGGAAGACTTTTTAGGCAAATATTGATATTAATTCACTGTAGTCAACACTGCAGAACTGATATGACTACGTTAAAATTGAGCTACTTCTCCCTATTTAGTCTGAATGACCCATTTACAGCTGGATTACGGTGGCTTTAGGAAAGAATAAGAACCAAAAATTAAAATCCCTCCTGCAGTATGAAGACCTGCAGCGAGAAGCCTGAGGGTATAGCAACAACAGAGGCTTAGAAACCTCTGTAAGGAGCAGCTTAATGCCGTTCATGAAAGAAAGATATCACTCCCCATTTCCCCATACTTAAATAAAGTAAGCCCAGTATCTTCCTGTGGAGATTGCTTTCCCAGACCTTGTAAGAGTTTTCTTAACATGTTCCTGAAAAATAATGATGTAATGTTAGCAATGGTCTAGGATTAACAATACTGGCAACAGGAGGTATGCTATATTTTGAAAAGTACATACATTGTCACACTTTTTATAAAACAAATAGTTCTAGCTAAGAGTTAATTAAGATCAGATCTAAGAGTTAATTAACACCAGATCTCTTATTTCAACTACCCAAAATACCATTCATCTCCTACTTTTCTTTTGATAAATAATCTATAAGAAATCAATGTCCTCAATAATTTTAGTGTGACAGTTTAAAATAAATATATTTTTAATTAAAAAATTCAGATTAGCAGAAACATCATATAGAATGAGTTTCAACTGATAATATCCAACTGTTATTTTAAAACTTTTTCTACCCTTTTCCATCATACAAAGAAATACTAAAAACTCCCAAACTGTGAATAAGGTGTCTGTGAAGATCCTGAATGTAAAACCAAGGAGCCTCTCCACATATAAATACCTTTGCTGATTGCTGTGAAATGTACGTAGTCAGCTATGAATGCAGATCAACAGCTCCTTGACTACAATACAGTCAGAGCAAAGCTGTTGAATTCTGCTCCAAACCATTTATATGTTGAGAATGAATAATTTACCTGGCTTTGAGAAGAAACATGGTCCCAAACTTTTCCGTTTTTAAGCTTATAAAATGGCTCTCATGGTTAAGTTTGCAAGAAGGAAACTTTTTGTATGTGCGTCCTCCTACCTTTCCCTGAAAAAATAAAATAAGACTAAGAATAGATTGGTTTAAATTGCTGGGTGTTCCTTAGGCTCAGCTGAAAATAAGATTTTTCTTTAAAGTGGTTTTCCTTGGATCTCACACACACAAACACTTTGAGACAGACAAATAGGGTCTGGAGAAAGATAGAGGCAAGTGTATTTTAGTAGGCTCTGTTTTTAACTTCTTCCTTTTCCTTTTAGAGTAATAATATATCTTGACTGACAAAAATACAAGCTAGCTGAGTCAAGAGGAGGCAGACAGGTCTTGGAGAATCAGACACAGAAAAAGGGATTTGATTCAAACCAGACATGTAGTCATTCCTGACTCACTTTAAGACAGGTGAAGGTATCTTGAGTAGTATTAATCTGATTTTTGAAAACATACCTTTAAAAGGCCTGATCAATAATTCTGTAAACTTAAGAGAAATTCTTCAATAGAAATTCCCTTGTTCCAGTGGAGAAACACACTTTCTCCTTGGACAGTAAGTTCTCTATTATTAAGCAGAAGATTAAGTAGAAGATTTTTACAATTTATAGGCAAGAAATCTCTGTGGAGCACAGTGGAAGTTATATTAAGAATATATTTGCATCTGTACCACTATCTGTATAACACATTGTTTCTGCCATTCTTCCCACTTAGAGCTGTTTGTCTTTTACTTAGAAATCCCATGCAGTTTAACAAGACCAAGTGCAAGGTACTGCACCTGTATCAGGGCAACCCCCAGTATCAACATCGGCTGGAGAGTGAACAGATAGAGAACAGCCCTGCTGAGAGAGAATTAGGGGTACTGGTAGATGAGAGGCTAAACATGACCCAGCCATGAGCACTCAGCCCAGAAAGCCAAAGGTGGCCTGGGCTGCACCAAAAGCAGCGTGGGCAGCAGGGCAGGGAGGGGATTCTGCCCCTCTGCTCTGCTCTGGTGAGAGAGACCCCACCTAGCTGCACCCAGCTCTGGGTGCCCAGCACAGGAAGGGCATGGAGCTGTTGGAGCAATTCCAAAGGAGGCTACAAAGATGATTAGAGGGATGGAGTACCTCTGCTATGTGGAATGATTGAGAGAATTGGGATTATTCAACCTGGACAAGGCTTCAAGAGTGACCTAATTGCTGCTTTCCAGTACTTGAAGGGAGCCTACAAGAAAGTGAGAGGAACTTTTTACAGAGAAACACAGAGCCAGGACAGGGGGAAATGGCTTCAAACAGAAAGATGGTAGGTT
The DNA here is from genome assembly GCA_013399455.1 of Anthoscopus minutus. Taxonomy (NCBI): domain Eukaryota; kingdom Metazoa; phylum Chordata; class Aves; order Passeriformes; family Paridae; genus Anthoscopus; species Anthoscopus minutus. The sequence goes on from VWYI01024797.1 coordinate 16,595, forward strand.
TAGATTAGTTATTAGGAAGAAATTCTTTACCTGATAATGAGGCACTGGGACAGTCTCCTAGAGAAATTGTGGTTGTCCTGTCTTTGGGAATGTGCATGGCTGGGTTGGTTGGGGTTCTGAGAAACCTAGACTAGTGGAATTTGAAAACAAGAAACTGAGCTATGCAATGTAAAGCAGACTTTTTCCTAACAAATCTGAAGAAGGAAGCAAAAGTGTTTAGGAATGGCACATGCATGCATGGGAAGCATAAGGGAAGATACATAAATAGAAAGCAACAGCTGTTTTCCAAAGAGGCAGTGATGTGTTAACTTCATGACAAAAGACAACTTAGACAAAAATTCAGGTCCAATCACCTTTCTTCAAAAACCTTTTCATTTAGCTGCAAGAATCACAGAAATGGTCCCCCAAAGTAATTGATGGAACAAAGCACCTGGAAATAGAGATAAGACTCTGAGATAGAGGATCCACACTAAAATATATAATGGTAGGAACAGAAGATGAATGCATTAAGGAGAAAAATTCTCTATTTAATTGGAGGTTAACATTGGTGCATGGGCATAATTGCATAAACCAGCACTGATAAATTGGGGCTGAAAGTTATATTATTATATAACACATATAATTATATATATAAACTCCTGATCATTAGGGTCTCTGCCCCTGCATTCCAAGAGAAGTGACTGGAGCTAAAGGACTACTGGATTTTTGTATGGAATTTTATAAATTTATAAGTAGAAGTGGAAGAGAGAAAAGAGAACTATCTGTCTAGACTGTGGAATGGGTTAAAAGAACCCTATGCAAACCTATAAAAAAATTTATGTTCCCTTGGCCTAGAAATGCTAGCTCAGATTTCCTAAAACACAATTATGGCACTGTCATTCTGCTCATAAGCTGTCAAACTGCCTCTTGTAATTTTGCAGGGTTAAATGAATATTCATTGTGACAAATACTGAAATTGAGGAGTCTCATCCCTAACTACCCAACCACTCAAATAAAGAATTGTTCTGAGATTTTGTCTCTTGCACAGTCTTAACACATTAAACTATTTTCTACAAGAAAGGGTGTCTTGTGCAAGGTGGAGTGATGTATCGCTTCATGTCCACAATGCAGAACATTTGATTAAGCCATTACAGAGAAGTGAGAGCTTTTTTTTTTGGAGCATTAAATCAACCAGAGAGTAGTACCATAGCACCACTTGAATTTTTTGGAATATTTTGATTTAAAAGAAGTTATTAATTTCCTTTAAAATGCAATGCTTCAAGTAGGTTTTAGTAATGAAGTAGTTAAATGCAATTATGTGCATAGGCACAGTGAAAAATAGTTCTATAGCCTGTTTTACCAAGATAATTGCACATCTCCTGCATGTAATTTGAATGATTTTACTGGGTATCAATGAACTGTTAAATTTGGGAATTAGATTAATATTGCTATTCTTTTCAGTTCAAAGTTAAAGAAAATATGTAAGGAAAGGGCTGTGTGGAAAAGACTTTTGTGACTTCAATAAATTTTAGCTTTTGTCAGTTTCTGAAAAAATGCTTCCCCTCCAAAAAAAAGTCACCCTTGCTCATACATCTAGCTACTTTCAATTTAACACTGTACATCATAAAAGGAAGAAAAATCTAAGGTTAAGAAAAGAAAGTTCTTCCTTTTCTGAACAAGATCTGTGAACAGGGCAACAGCCCTTGACAGGGGCAGTTTCCTAATCAGAAGCAGTTCCATAAGAACTATTGAGGGAGGGGGGGGAAAAACTGGGAAAATCAATGAGACCGAATACTTTGTAGTCCCTTCCACACTCAGCTGGTCCACACAAGTTTAAGGTCAATTTTGCAGAGAAGCTTGCTGGCTTTTAGAATGTAACATTTTCAAAATATGTGCAACCCCTTGGAATTCCTACTTTGTATATGCTACAAAACAGAAGACAAAAATTAGCAACAGAAAAAATTCCTATTGCTATGCTATAGATGTCCAGATAGGCTTGTTGGTGGTCTTGGACATGACTTGATGTGCAGTCTAGTTGTGTCAGTTCCTTGATCATTGATCTCTACATTAAGACTCAAGACAATAAAACAATGAATGGTCTATTTTGCTTCTTAAGGCAACACAGGACAGAAAAACTCCTTTGCAGCAGGGCAGGAGCATCTCAGTATCCGAGAGATAGTAAAGCAACACATAAACTTCAGCCTCTCTCTAGGCAGGAGATTGAAAATGGATCTTTTGCCATCAATGTGTTTTAATCTGTGCCAGAAACCTTGCACATCTCTGCCAGATTTGCATGTACTGACCCTTTGCCTTCCTCAGGTTTTCTGAGTCCTACTGCTGGGCTGAGTTAAAAACAGTAGCAGATAACAATCATATCAGTCTCATCATCTAAGACATAGTTATTTATATTCCCATGTAAATAAGCTAAGCATCAAAAAGAAAGTCATATGTAAATGCTCTGGGTTCACATAATTATTGCCACATGTTTCCAATGCTAAGTATTTCGCTTTCTCTTTTACACATTGGCTAATGGCAGCAGGCGTTGCATCAGCCAAAAATGGCCTGTCAAGATGCTTCCCTTAATCTACAAAGGAAAATAAAAACTATATGGACAAGGAAAAGTTATGCATAACGTTCTTTGCATGGGAGTTTTATAAATTAGTAACAATAGTAATGGAAGTGTTAACTGTATTTTATTTGTGAGACTATTGATTTTGTTCACCTTTCTTGGTTGGAATATGCTAGCTCAAAGGCATCTTTGACTCAATGAAAGATTAGTTTTACAAAACGGGAGAAAATGATGTATTTATTTCTTTCACTTTCTTCTTGTAAAACAAGGCAACAAAATCCCTCAAAAAAGAGCAAAAATCTCCTTATTTAACCAAAACTAAACATGGCTAATGCCCAATTATCTGTGTATTATGAATGGGATTCACACCCACCCTGAAGTCAAATCCTAAATTTAAAGCCAAAGTCAGATATTAATGAAGCATAAAATTAAGAGAAAGCAAACAAGTTAATATCATAGGCTTCACAATAATTTTGGTGGACTTTACACAAAATATCCTTCTGTGCAGCCCACATTTGTGCCCATAACTAATTCTGCACAATCACAAAAGGAAGACATTTCATTAAATCCTACACTTTGTGTCAATCCGTTCTTAGTACAAAAACTTGATCATTTTAAAGAGAAGAAACCTCCTGTTGCCTTCAATTGGTCAAGTAAAAAAATCATCCAAAGATTAATTTCCATTCACCCTTTCTCATCTAGGTATGATAAAACCCTTGGCCAACTCAGCTGGGCATAATCTGATTCATATCAATGAATGCAGGTGATGTCTTTAAAAATTCTTTTTGACTAGTATTTTGTGGTATTTGACACACATAAGTGACAAAATATTTCCTAGGGAAAGATTTTCTGTTCAGTGTCATGCTGACAACTTAAATCCCATATTTTAAAAAATCAATGTATATATGTTACATTAAGCAAGTGAAGTTATAGCAAATATTTTTAAAATTTGTTGAAGAGATCTACTGTAAAGTAAAATATAAGCAATATGCAGTGAACTCTGTATTTTCCTCTAGAATATATTTCAGATGTGTAGTGTCTTTTGGCTCTTTGGGATTAAGTATATTGAAAACAGGAAAATTATTAAAGGTTAAGTACTGTATTTTTCATTATAATTTTCCTCTGCACAGTAATGAAAACTGAATAAGCAGATTAAAAACTGATTTAAAAATTAATCCTCAAATCTCTTCTTCAAGAGATTTTGGTCTTCAATTAGTAACTTAAGATTTATAAAATTCATATTGCGGAGATCAAGATTTACATTATTGTCATGCCTGTTGCAAAAAACCTGGGTATAACTGACATGAAATGAAAATATTTCCTCATCCTATTTTAATATCAAACTTAATGAGAAAAATATAAGTAAATTATGTATTCATTTACTCACTTTAATATTCATTGGGAAGAAATTATTGTTACACTAACTTATCTCAAAAAACTGTTTCTAGAACAACAAAGTTGTTTCTAGAAAAAATACAGTTCTGACAGCTTTGGGATAAGAGAAAATTCAGAAATAGGTGTTTTTATTGACTGAATTTGAAATACTGAATATTTGAAACCCTGATCCCACAGAAGACTATGGCTAAATATTCAATGACTAAAGTAGTATATTCTCACCTGTTTTGAAGAAAATTTTATTATGTTTGATGCTTTTGAGAATCTTATTATTTTCCTCATTGTTACTAAAAATTTTTAGATATCATCAGTCTAGAAAAATCACTTTAACTGGGAGATAATTTTATACTTTTTACAATTTATTCTTTTTCTTGGTCAACCTGAAACAAATTTCTTGTCAAAAACATTGATGACTTTGATAACTAAAATATATTAATGCTATTTTGGTGAAAATACAGAACCAAAGGTCATTGTTACTGTTTAAAAAGTGAACATGAATCTTTATGTCTTAACAAGATTCCCGTTTGCTTCCAAGTTTTGCAAGAGTAGGCTTTTAAAAAAGGTAGTTTATTTTACTTTCCTTATTTATATTTAGAGCTAAACTCAGGAAAACAAACAAAAGAACAAATAAACAACAATAGAAACCACAACCTAAAAAAAATAAAATGCAGGGATTGATTTCTGTTTTCAGGGTTATTATCAGTTGAGTATCACTGAATGCTACAGGTTTTTCTATAGTGCAAGTGTTTGTTTCTATGATAGCTATAGAGGTGTGCTTTAGGTTTACTGAAGCACAATCATATCCAAGTGCATCAGATTTCCTTCCATTTTCCTGCCTACCTCTAGCTGTGCTTTACAATACACAGAACATGCCAGATTATATAGATGGATAAAGAATGACCTTCCTTTCTTTTCTGGCCCTTGTTTCATTCAGCTCCAGACCTGGTCCATCAGACAATCAGTGTCATTCAGTCAAAGGGACTTACTCCCACTCTGCTGGGAGATAACTGGAACTTGGATCATAATTTTCAATTATGTTATCAAACATGCATCACACACTCCCTCTGAAATAATCTCCTTAGGAAAAAAGGTCTAACTTGGCCCAAAAGACTACCTCCAAAGATCTGAAAACTCCAGCTGTGGTATTTGGGGTCACCTAGGAAGAATTTGGTTTGTAATTGTGATCTATTTCAGTACTACAGTAAATAAATGAGGCATCTCGCTTCTTTTGCTTGTACTACAGACTTTTTCACCCAGAGACAGACCTGCCTAGAAGGTAGACAGCCTTGTTAGTGTGTAATGTTGTGCCTAAATGTGTGTATTGTCTCCAAACCCGTCAGATTAAGTAATTGAATGGTGAGAGATGGGGTGTAATATTCTGGACATAGCAACATAGACATATGCCTTGCAAACAAGCTGGTTTGTTGTTAGTATCTCAAAGCCCACACAGAGAAGTCAGATCATTTTTAAACCTCAGTAAAACTCCTGAGATAGCAAGAATCGTGATTTTTTTTTTTCCCTGGGATTTTAGGGTAAAAAGACCCCATCATTGCATAATATAATCTAACTTCCAATATTGTAACAAGCTTTCCTTAATTTCAGCCATACTGAGTCCATTAACACATCCTTGGTGGGAGGACACTCTCCAAAAAAAGCTTATTTGAAGATGTCAGGAAAGGGACAACCCACTATTTCATTTTATTCTTTATCCAACATTTAAACACCATCAGTGTAGAAACATCCTGTCTTATTTTGGAAATCAAAAATAAAATCGGCCTAGTTTTCCTCTTTTGGCGAATAAATCTGTGTCCACTTTCTATACCTACTTCAAAGACATTTTTAGATTAAGTTTGTAAAAAGGTATTGATTGAAGGACAACTAAAAAGAAAATTAACTTAAAACAAACCCCAAATCATTCTTTTATAGCAGTTTAACTCTTCTTTGGAAATAGAAGATCAGATTTATCAAAACAAACTTAAAGCAACATTTACCATTTACATTTCCCAGCACAATTTTGTATTTAGTTAGGACTCCCCATGACTTCAGAATGGAGCTATAAGAAGTCTTTCTGTGAAGTAGGGTCTTACCTGTTCCTGTTTAAACCTGAGTTTCTGCAAGTCCCAGAGCTTTAGATAACCAGACAGGTTGAAGACTATTCTTCGACCACTCTTCAGCCACTTACTTTTCTCCCTGAACACTCCAGTTATGTTTCTTTACAAGGGTCCAGTCCAACCTTTATATTTTTTATGTACATGTGCTATATTTCAGCAAAAGATGGAAAAAAAATGGACAGTGACATTTGAAATGTACTGTGGATGATTAAAAGGAGTCGGTAGCGCTCGGTTGCTTCATCACAAAGAAATAAGATCTGGCTGTCTAAATCAGCGCTGCTCTAGGATCAGAAAATCACTGACTGAATGCAAGATTCAGAGAAGAGAACATTGCCCTGTTTACCAAGGAATTATGAAGCATGCAACTCATTGCAAAGTATTGATTGCTTTAAGGCTTTTTGCTACCCTCTCTTTGTATCATCAGGGAGAGCAACTATCTTGAAATTACAACCTTGAAGTGATTTGGAAATAAAAGCATATAACCTTTTGGTTTTGACATCATGGAAGGAGGTCAGTTAGTCATGAAACTATTTTGGCCCTTAAATGTTTTCTCCTTACAACATTAGTCCAACTTGAATGCCGTATCTTTTAAAGCACAAACAGTAAGTCTTACTCTCCAGAGAGGTGAATGGCAAAGAGCACTGTTTGTGTTTGCATTTGCTGACAGTTCATAGCCAAATAGCCAAATTAAAAATATTCCTGCAAATATGTTATTGTGCCTGTTTATATCCCAAACCTCCAAAATTTAACAAGCATCAAGGTATAGTTGCACTGTACCTTGTCTAGTCTTAAATTAAGGATGTACAAATACATAGCTGAGATACATGGGGAAGAATCTCTCTTGAGGCAGATTTGTCTTCCACATACTACACTTAATGCCTGGATGATTAATTCAGAGTAATTACTTAAATTCTGGATATCTAATTTTCATGAGTTTTTTTTTATCTAGAGTGGTTAGATTTACAATTTAGTTCTCTAATCTTTTTGTTAGATCCATCAATGTTCTAATTACCTATAATATTTGATGCAGAGAACAGTTTTACCATATGCAACTGCTCTTGGATGGCTGACCATAGCTCTGAATTAGGCACCATTACTGTGTCTGATGATGAGGTGTGTTACTGTGTCAGATGATCTGAACCTGAACCTGTTGGACCTGTGAATAGCTATAGCAGAGCAAAAGGATATGTTTTCTTTTAAAATAAGTTCCATAAGCTCAATTTCATATGTGACAGAACAGCTAAGTGCACTTTGTCCATATAAAACCTTTTTTTTAACAGAACTTCTCTATCATCTTATATTGTTTACCCTCTGTGAATCCACACATGATTTTCTGTATATTGGGACTACTCTGTTCCAAATATAAGAGTTTTATAGAGTAATGATATTATATGTAGGAGTCAAAATGGAAATTCTCTCTTTTGTATTTTGTTTTTAGGATTTTTCATTCAGAAATGGTAGTGGTGATTCTTTCTTTTCCAAATCCCCTAAAATATTTTTTCCTATGGCACTTCCATGTTCTACCAACCCAGTCCACAAATCTAAGACACCCTAACTCTCTGTGTTAGTTATCATATTTAATCTTGCTACTGTGAAAAAGTCTGAAAAGTCTTTATTGTGATGATCTCCCTCATAGCTCAAACAAGGGTTATGAGAGTGAAATTTTCCTTCCACAAAGACAATTCAAACTCTAAAGGACAACTGGAAATAAAAAGACTGAAGTCAGTGTTGACGCGGCTATGATATATGCCGCCAAAAGCCTTTAAGGAGTTCTGAGAAACACCATTTTTAAAGATCACTAAAGCATTTTGTCTTTCCTTGTAAATTCAAAGCACAAGCTTTTCTGTTCCCTTGACCTAGCACTTGCACATTTCATCTTACCCAGGATTTCTAGTAGATCAAGAACACTGAATTCCTGTGAGCTGTTGCTGGTACAATAACACATTCTACATTCTGACAGGGAATAAAACCCCATCCTTTTCTATTGTGCTGTTTCCATGTGCAAAAATGATAAAAGAAATTAATATTTGTAAATTTTATTTATTCCATGAACTTTGGAAGACACAATAGAAGGGAACACAAATAAGACACATCTCAGCAAGATTGCACTCAACACAGAAAACACAAGTTACTTCATTATCACAGAAATAGACCGCAATATCTGCCTAAGGTGGTAATGGCTCTTCCTAAACTCACTTAAAATTCAAATACAAATGTCAAATTGAAATGTTTTCCGAGAAAGCTGCATCTTACTTGAAATTTATTCATATAAGTTTTAGGAAATATCCCTCAGGAAAATAGATCCTCAATTTTTTATTGCTTCGGAAAAGAACCAGGAAGCTATCTATGGGGCTAGAAATATCAGACCCAAGATTCAGTGCAAATGGCACTGAATCCCAAAGCAGGAACTTTTAAAACTGGTAATTCACTCAGTTCTTACTGTTTTAACCTTCTCATTTTCTCTTGTTTCCCAAACTGAAATTGAGCCTCTCACTTTTCAGATCAGGAACTGAAGGGTTTATATTTTATAGTAACAATACTCAAGAAGCAATTCAGATATGAGTGAACACAATAGTTTATGTTTTCTAAATAATTTGTGGCAATCCTTTCAAAGCAATTCACACAGCCTACGTATTTGTGTGGATTGTTTACCCTTAGATAGTGGTGAACACCCACAGTACATAAACCAAAATGACAATAACTTTTAGACAGTAATAACTAATTTTATCTGGTTTAAATTAAAAGGGACATTGGAGGATTAACTACTGTGAAAGTTGCCCAATTGTTTTCAAACTGAACTGCTTTGAACACATCCTCTGAACTGCTTATAGAAGTCATTACTGATTGGCATTTCTTAAGGGCAGAGACACAGCTTCTAGACATGCAAAGGGTGAAACTTTCAAAATTCCTTCTCTCTTGTGGTAGCCTTCTACAAATATAAGTGGGACTTGGGCAAACAGGATATGCATTTTCAAGTGAAGAGAAAGAAGAAGAAATGGTAGTAAAAAAAAAATCGGATTTAAAGGGAAAGAAGGACAAAACCTATATGTAGGTACCATTTTGCATATTTTAATCAATGTTCAAGAAATTTATGTTCACTTTAGTGTGAGATGACTCTAGTCCAGTGTGAAGTTAATACTGCAGCATGACAATTATTTTTAAACATTAGGTGCAATTGAATCAAGTAGAGTTGTTTAAATTAAGAAGGTTAATGACAGAATTTTCATTAACTACGTCTCAAAGGCAAATGAATTTTAAATTATTTCAGAGATTTATTTTATCCGTAAAACCTCATAACCTGCTTTTATGTTATTCACTCTTAGAAAAAGCTATAAAATGAATTCTAAAAAAATAAAAAACATTTAATACTGTAAACAATTTGCATGCAATCAAATAAAGAATTGGTGCAGTGCTAAATTTAAAGTATGACCTTTTATAATCTTGCAGAATCCCTCTGAATTGCAATTCATTTTTTATCTTCTTACTACCATACCTTCAAACCAATAATAATCACTTGCTTTCATCAAATATTTTTCACCATAGCCTAATGCCATTCAAGTGTTAGGAAGATATTTTCAGCAAGATGTAAACAACTAAAAACAGGAAAGTTCATTGTGCAGTATTCAGGAGTTACTGACTCTACATGGAGAAAATCATCCGTGTTCAACAACCCTTTTCAGAGGTGAATGCCTGATTATGTAAACATCAGTTTATGAGAACATCTGAGTAATTTTAAGTCTGTAAACAGGACTACAGGAATAAATTACAATGGCATGTAATTTATATGGCTGGAACCCAGAAGTAGGCCAGAACACAGTAGTAACACAGATGGAAAAGAGTACGTTAAATACTTTACAGTGCTACAATCAACTTTCATATTTTTAATTTAAGATTAATCTTATTTAACTTTACCAATCATGAAAAGGTTAAGATGAATCCCCAGTGATACCTGTTTAATATACAGTGGGACAGATGATAACAAAAAACACTATACCAANAAGCTCATCATCAAGGTTCTTATAATAACCATAGAAAGAGGTATGACTCTCAAAAGAATGCCCTCATGTAGATGTATAATATCATGACAACTTTGTTTCAGACAAGGTTAAGATGAATCCCCAGTGATACCT
>VWYI01024798.1:0-30176 GCA_013399455.1 Anthoscopus minutus
TTAATATAAAAATATATATACACATATATATTTGTACACATATATAACATATGTAAGCGCCTGCCATTACTCCTCTACTGGAAAATAAATAATTCCCTGACTCCAGTGCCTGCTCGAGGCTGCACTGCACCAATGGCAGTGAAGGAGGACACAGCTGCATTTGTGAGAAAACTCATTAACTTCAATTGCTCTGCAAATTTCACAACACAGCTCTAGACAGCAGCCTAATTAATGCAGAAAGCTATAATTTTATAGATTAAACCTAGAGAGCCAGAAAAAGTAGAACTTCTGCTGTCCTGTTCTCCAATATTAATTTCTTTTTCTTGGTGTCCTGTCTGCATTTGACAGATCTCTGGGTAGACAATTTTTCTAGACTGAACATCAGACATTTTAAATAAAAGTTAAATTAATATTTATTTATTGCAGTTAAGCAGAAAATGGCTGGTGTTTTGGTCTGATTTTTTTCCCTGTGATTTAGGTGAATGAAACTAATCAATGCAACCATGTAAAACTTACTTAAAATTAATCATCTTTAATTCACTTTAGTGCTGTTGCTGCACTTTACAAATCTCTGCACACACCACAACTGTCCAGTACACTGTAAGATACTGGAATATGTATTTTGTTTATTACAGGGCAACATCTAGGCAGAGCCAAGATTCCACATTTATCACACCACAGCTGCTTGGAATTTCACCAAGATATCAATGATTGAAAGTAAATCCTCACCTATAAATGCCAGTATGGACCATTTGAAATAAAGAGAATTTCCTAGAGAAAACCATGCAGCAGTCATCAAATCAAGTAGCTTTTGTTCCATAAAAGAAAATTAACAAAATAAATGTTCATGGAGCAGCTGCCTTAAAAATCCTGATCTGGATTGACTGGTCCAGTCATGTGACAGCTCATGAACTTGGATAGGACAATTCCAGATGTTTAACAAGGATATCAGTATGGGGAATTTTGGTTTAAAGTGCCCATACATTCCACACTTTTCTCATTTACTTCTGTTTTTCCCCAGTTCTGCACCAATGCCATCCCAGGCCACTGGGGAGTGGAGCAGGATGATGGAAAGCTCAGTCCTGCTGCAGCAGCTGCCAACAGGGAACAGTGCAGCCCTCCCAGGTGAGGGCTCATCTACCATAAAAGTGATCTGGGGACTTTCCTAGCACACTTTTTATTCCTTTATGCTTCAAAGTGACTTAAAGGTTGTGCAGTGCCATGGAACTACAGGACAGCCCTTTTGGAGACATGCCATGGGTCTGAAGGGACCCTAAGAACCAGCCAGGGAAATTTCTTAGGATCAACACATGAAAAATTAATTCCTCCCTCTTCTCTAGGCAGAAAAATGGACTACAGTTCCTGTAATGTTCAACATCTGACAATATTCTGGATTCTCATAGATCTTAATAATTTCTGAAGCAATTAAAATTACTGTATATTACAAATATGCACAGTATTTTTAACTACAGCTGCTGTTTGAGAAATGGTATCACAGATCCTCAAGAACTGACCTTTAAGGCACTGTTTATGAATAACTGATTGTATTATTCCCACTAAGTCTTAATAACTTTGTACCTCAGTGGAATCTAGCAGAAATCCATAAATTAGTTTTCTGATATTCTTATCAAGCACAATTCTCATGATTTATCATGAGCAGGGCTATGAACAGCAGCAATCTGAAAACCTTTTTAATCAAAACAATCTTCTGTCTTAACTAACATTTGCAAGCAATGTCTTAAGTGCTTTGGAACTCATGCGAATATCCGCTCCCAAAAGTGACACACAGGATTCTGAGGGATTTTTTTTGAGTGCCTTTGCTCTGAATTTGTTCTACTAAAGAAAATAAAAATAACAAGGATTGAAAAAAAAACCCCAAACAAACAAAAAAACAATAAGGCTGAAACAACCTCCAAAATCCCAAACCAAAACTACCTTTAAAGGGGAAATCAATAAGCTTAAATGAGCCAACAGATTTTTTCCTGAGCCCTTCTCAGAGGCTTTAGAACAGAATAGAAATAAAAAGGAAAAAATATAGAAGATATAAGCAGTTTTAAAGTCCTCACAATAAGCCAGAATACCCAGGAGGGTCGATTTCATCATCTTCAAACTGTTGTTACACCACTCCCACCAAATGTTGTTCATTTAAGCAGTGGTTTAAAACAGTGCAAATTAACACTGCTACTTAGAGGAAAATGAAAAATCCATGCTCGATTGTGCATCAAATTCATGAATAACCTACTACTTCCAGCAGGAGGACAGCACACCATCATGGTAAATAAGCATTCACATTATGTGCATGGCACTGCACACCTTTCCCATGACTGATTCCTAAAAAGATACATTCAAAATGGGGGGGAAAAAGAGTATGTTTAACTCAAAATTGTCATTATACAAACAGCTCATAGGATTTTAATGCTTAGAACTCGGGATGGGGACCAGGTATTTTCTATTTATTAAACTTTCCCAAAAGGAGTCTCAAAACATAACCCATGACAAAGTGCAGGTGAGCATAGAGCTCATAAATCCACACAGGAACAGGACTCCTCATATAACCAGAGGACTTTGGATAAAGGCTGCAGCAGAGTGCTGTGCATAAATTTTAGAGCCCTTCTCATCTGGTAAATCCGCAGGGAACACAGTCCCTGTCTCTACAAAACCATGACAGGACCCAGCTCCATTTGACAGGAGGGAAAATGTAGTTCTCCATAGCCAGAACTGTGCTTATCAACAAAACAGAACAAAAACAAAAAGCTAAAGAATTTTGGATTACTAATTTCTTCCCACACAGCCAACAGTGAAGATCTCAGCCTATAAAGTACATTTCTTGTAAGTGTCATTGCTACCAGATGTGAGCTCAGGGCTGTCTCTTTTAAAGAGGGAGAAGTTTGGCATTGTTAGAATTTGATTATTTACACTCAGTTCCTCCAGCAGACTTTAAATGAAATAAAACCAATGTTAAGAGGAAGCCCCTGACATCTCTCCTGGTTTATTTTTCTAGTAAGTTGCAACACTCATAGCTATCTAAATGTCTGTGAGATATTTCTGTGGCCCCATCAGAACAGCAAGTAAGCAAATGATGGTCTCCACTCACTCAAATTACAACCACTTCTTTTTAACATGTACACCATGGCAAGAAAAGACAGGACTTTTTCAATATAACTCCTCAAGGTAGTAATCAATTACCCTGAATAGAAAGAATTATTTCCCTTACATCAAATTCATAGCAGACATGCAAAAACCTAAAAGATTTTTCAAAAGGAAGTGGAAGCAAATGTCCAAGAAACCCAAATGCATCCCACTCCAACAGAATTTCTGTTTTACTTTCAAAACTGTTTTCCACTGTCTTTGCTGAAAGGAAAAGGCACTTTAAGAGCCTGAGCAAGAACTAAACTGCAAGTAAGGAAGCATATGATTAATACAAATTATAAGAATGGCAATAATGGTGATACTACAGCTCTGCAAAGAGGGTGTATTGCTTCTGACTTTATAGAGCCTGAATTTCAATTCCACAGGAGGAAATTGTTTCGTCCATGTAAGTCATATCTTCTAATGGTTTGCTATTTGACTTATGTTACTACTTTTATTATGGTGCACTTGCTAATGTGGATATTAGCCCATTGGGTAAGGCACTGCTCAGACACATTAGGCATTCTGGAAATTGTGCTGTTTAGGAGACCCTTCACTCCTGGAGAAGGCAAAAAGCTTGATAGGTAAGATGATCTAAAGCTTGATAGACTGTGATCTAAAGCACTTTACACCATACCCAAACCTCTCCAAAGTTACACACAGCATCTAGATCTCCTTGTGCCAGGACAAGGTACAGACACTCCCTAGAAATTCATCCTTCTTTTTGGAATAGCTTTTATAAAAGAGAAGAGGCAGCTCAATAATCAAACTTCACTGGAAACTGGACTTCCTCCCTTTGCAATGGCTCTCCTTCTTACCTTGGCATGATCTGAATTTAAAATGTGCATGATTTGAACCAAAATCAGAGGAATTATTTTATTTTAGCTATTTTACACTTCTTTTGAAATAAAATGGTTTAAGATCAAAAACCAGCACTACTGCTTGGAACCCCAAAAATTATGAAGCCATCAGGTGCAAACCAAAAATATTAATTGATTATTTTTTTCAACAAATTTTGCCAGACACAAAACTAATTACAGGCCCGGCAGCAATACCAGTCCTAAAAATATCAATGTAACCATAGATGACATCTGTCATGGGTCAGTACTGAGAGCAGGAACATGGCAAAGCATTAGATGCAAACATTTTGAATTTTTATTTTTTTGCATACTCAGGTTAATTTCTTTAATGAAATCAGAAGTTTACAATTACTGTCTCTAACTGTAGAGGTTTTTTATCTCTCAGTTTTCATGTAAACCGAGACTTCCATTTCACCTCATCTGGTGTAATTGCACCAAAAGAAACATTAAAAGTTACGTCTCTGGGCTGTGATCAAGCAGTTTTTTAATAAAGCATAAATAGTTTTCTAAATCCAAATAGAACACATCTAATCAGAGATGGCTAAATAATCCAAGAGAAATCAAAGGGACTTTATTATCTTCAAATTATCTGCCATCTGCTACAATTCCCCTCCTTTCCTACACATTTTAAGTAGGGTTAGTTTCACAGCAGGAAGAATGAAAAATATGTATTTTTTTAAAAAAGTATTGTAGACAGATAGCAATTTACTAGAAATTATGAATTATGAAAGTTCTGTACCCAACATTTTCTATGAGTTCCTGGGGTTCTGGGTAAAAGCTTTTGCACAGAAACCTCAATATGGCAGGACACCAGAGAAAGGGTCCATCCTTTTGCACAGGTTCTCAGATTCTTATGGAGATTTAGAAAATTATGGCTATTAGAAAAAATAATCTGGTTGTCAGATAAGCAGTTTTCATGAAGTTGTCAGGAAATAAGATGTAAAAACATCTCAAGATTTTCCAACAATCTTTCTTTACCTTTGCAAACACTTCCCTTATATGACTTTAAGACTGAAACCTTGTTCTAACCAAAATGAATGGCAATCAAAGATCGTCTTCCACTCCAGATGTGAGGAAACTCTGGAAGCAAATGCACCGTGACAGGTGAGAGTTGCCTAATGAGATACCCAGGCACCAGGAGTTCTACCCCAGACTTGTTTGACTAGAACTAAATCCCAACAAAATCCCCTTCCCTGAGATAATTTGGACAAAAAGAAAAAAAGACAAGAGACAGTCTCACAGATCATGTCCTTACAGTTTCTCAAGGGAAGGCATCTTTAGGAAGAGGTAAGGATTCAGCTCAGGATAACTATTAGTTCAGTTCCTGCAATGGGAAAAGCCTCATTTTGCTGCAAGGGAGATGCTGCTGACTTTCTGACTACCCTGCAATGGTATAGCTCGAGCATTCTGATGTTCACACAGGCTGAGATACACAAAACAGGGATTAAATGCTATCACATCTTCTGTCAAACCCACATAGAATTAGCTGACAGCTTTAGAAGCTCTGGGAGCACAGGACACACAGTGCAACCATACGTGTCTTAGCTGCTTATAAAACTGTGCTCAAGATGCTGTGGAAATGGAAGAGTTTGAGATATAACCAGTAAAATCCTCTGCAGGAATACAAAGATGTTCTTCTTCAGAGCTGAAAAGGGGTAGTGTTGCTAGTGGACATGAAATAGAAGCACGGATTCAAATCACAACAGCGAGGTTTGATCCCAGATGAGGCAGAGAGAAACTTTTATTTCAAGGTTTGCAACCCTTTTTATAAGGTGTTCCAATACAGGTTAAGATGATTGGCAAAAGGAACCACCTCTCTGGTCCCATTGCTGGAACAAGAGAAAAACAATTCAGCACATGTGTGTGACATTGTTTTGAGAACCAAAATCTATTTACAAAAACAGTCTTTGAAAGAGAATGTTCCCAAAAGACTTTCCTTTGGGAACAGATCAGCCACTGCCAGGCTGAAAAACTCCCTCAGGCTCAGAAAATCATGTCCACAGGGTAAGACACTAAACACAGCATTTTGTTTAACAGTCTAATTCAAAGGAGTGAGAATACTAGAGAAGGAAAGAGAGGCTGCACAGCTGATGCTGTCCCTGGTACCAAACTGGACAAGGATACAGGCACAGGGATGTGACTGGCAGAGAAAACAGGGGAGCTACAGTCTCCTTCTGGGAGGTAGCAGCTCTTGCTCAGTGTCACCAGCTGAAGGGCTTGAAGGGGAAGGAAGGACTTGAAGAAGAAAGACAATTCATCTTCTCTTAATGTCCTGTTATCTGGGTCTGAAAGGCAATGATCATTAAGTCAGGTTTTAATTATATGTTCTATGGTAGCATCTGGATTTATATTCCTGAACTGAGAAAACAGAGGAAACCCAGCATGTGGGAAGATTATGGTTCATAGATGGAAGGGAGTTCATATTATCTAATTAAAATTGTGGGGGAAAAAAAAAAAAGATAAAATCGATCAATTTAACTTTTAAAACATTCATAAACTACCAAATCCAGAGGGTCTATGTGCAAATAACAAATAAATTACCACCAACAGTTATTAAAGCATAAGACAGCAATGTTTTTAAACTAGAAAGTCATCTAAAATGAGTTTCTCACACAGCTGCTTTTAAAAAGGTTAGGGAAACCAAATATGCTATACACAATGAGAATTAAAACAATCAACACTGGAGAGACATAAAGGACAGAGAACCTTTTTGTTATAGAATTTTTCTATACAAATAACATATTCTTCTAAAAACCTTATCAAGATACAATTTTAGCCCAATTTCAGAGGTATCTCTAATAAATTATTTGAATTGTTATTTATTATGTTAGTGACTTCGTATTTCTCTGTAACTTAATTCCTCCTCCATTAAGTAGATTTTGTTCTGGGATGAAAATTTGGGCCTTCAGTTTGTTGGAGAAAGAATATGCACAGAATAATTGATACATTTTCCGTTTCTCATAATCTTCCAGAGCTTTTCCCCAAATTTTAGAAATCATAAACTGCACTCAAGTAACAGCAGAATTGTTTCTATCAGGAATATGGGCCGACAATTCAAACTAAGCTTATGAGAAGAATTACCTGAAAATGTTTAACAGTTTCATCATTCTAGGTGCCTATTCCAAAGGTCTCAGGAGAACTATAAATTAGGGCAATATAAGTATGAAAAAAAAAAAAAAAGAAGCCAGTTTAAAACTAGTTTCATAAACTTGAAATACTGGAATACTGTGTCTATGACAAATAATGGTATCTGCATTTGTATTTATTACCTATTATACAGCCAATAAAATGCACTATAAATAGCAGGAAGGCAATATGCAGAAGGCAAAGAAAATAACATAGGAAACAAGTCAGTATTGGAGATTTTGTAAACAGTCAAAAAGAACAGCAAAGATGACTTAAAATAAAATCTGCTAATTATGTTTGTCTCCTTTCAAAACTGCACTGTAATTATAGAACTCAGCACTAATGAGTTCAAAAGATGAGAGAGCTAGAGAGGGGATAAGAGGAGAGAGAAGAGAGGTCTCTCCCATGGGAAGGAGATCTCCATGAGAAACCTTGGCCATGCAAACCCAAAGCCCAGGCTGAGACCTCCCACAGGAAATGGGGTGTGCACACAGAGGTGACACTGACTCAACACACAGTTACTGGAATCCTCTCTGAGGAAAAACCTAATTCCTCATTACCCCAGCCTTGATCCAGGTCTGGATTCTTGTCATCTGAACATCACCCTATGAAAACTTTGCTTCCCTCTTGCCCCAAAAAAAAACCCAGAAAAGTAACTGATACAGCTTTACATGGATACTGCACAAAACTAAAGTCTTATTAAAATTATCAAATAGAACTGACTTATTGGTGTTACTTTGGCTTGGAGTCACATCACAGGCCAGACTATTGGTTCTTGCAAATTAGCAGCTTTTACTCTTTTTTCCTTTTTCCCCCATATGGAAAAATACCTGAAGTCTCCTCAAAAAAATTCAGCATAATTCAGGTGTTTCCTAGATAAGAAAATGAACTCAAGTCCATTTATTTATGTGCACTGACAAAGGTATGACTCTGATCAGCCAGCACAAAATTTGTTAGCACTTAAAACAAAAAACTCATTGTACTGGAAATGGCAGTCCCTATAAAAATTTTATAATTCAGATGTTTTTAATGGGAGAGTGGCAAGCCCATAATTATGGAAAGCTTAAAGGATTAGAATAAAGTAACCCTGCTTCTTTATTTCTGTAAAGTTTAAAATAGCAATGGAGACTTAAATTTGTTTTTCTAAGGCCTTTGGGAAATAAAAGCATTAGGAAGCATAGAAGTCTCTAAGAAACTTTTCTTGAAATAAAACTATGAAGAAGGATGCATTTACTCCAAGTTCATAAGGAGCTCATTCTAATAAATACTTTTCTTCCTTTGCTAGAATTCAGTGCAATAACCCACACATTTAACATTTGCAATTTTAGAGACTCCTCTGTGTGCTTTCCAGTAGGCTCCATCAAAGAAAAGGACATTTAAAATATTAAATGAGTTTTCCCTTGGTTTTAAATCAAGAAAACCTTGCATGTCTACTTGCCAGAACACTCGATTCTTACCAAAGGGAAATGCTGGTGCATACTGAGGACTCTCCAAGAGACATCTGCACCAAAATTACTCAACCAGTAAATGGAAAAACACAAAACCAAAACAAAGAGAAGATTTGTGTTGCAAATGTTTTGAGCTGGTTCTCAAAAACAAATGAGAAAATGCAATACACAAGCACAGAAAGCAAGATTCTTTAAATGTACCCGTGGCCTTCATGGGAAATCAGAGATTCATCCTGCTATGACTTGTGCGATTTGACTGGCACAATGAAATGATTTTGCAAGTGAAAACAGCTTTCTGTTGTACAAAATAGAAAGTTGCCTCATCAAAATGAGGAGAAAGAACTGAAGGTCAGAACAATGAGTCATCTTCCTAAGGCAGAGTCACATCAGAGACCTTCAAAGAGTCAAGTAGTTACTCACAGGCATTTGAAAGAGGGAGTGAAAAAAATAAAAAAGAAAAATGACATAAATGAAAATTGGCTGAAAATAAGCACCAATTGTCTGTCTGTTTTTGGAGCTATTGTGCTTTCTGCAGTGTATCACTAAGATAGGTGATTATAGAACATTATAGTAAAAAACAATCTTCTATGGAAGTTTTGAGAGCCACTGATTGGTTACCAAATGTACAAAAGATAAGGAAAATGAATAGCAATAAAGGGAATGAATACATTAAAAAAATAATAAACTGAAATCAGACAAAGAAGCTCCTAAAAATCCTTTTTTTTTTTAACATAAATACGAAGAAGTGAATGAAAGACAAAAATATGAAGAAGGATGTGAGCTGCCTTCTTAGTCATGGCATCTATTTTTTGTTTTCTAGTTGCAAGTAACAAATCAAGCCTTCCTTCCTCTTGGTTTGGTGTCTGCAAACCACCGTGCTGAACAAAAATCCCACATCAAAGGGAAGAGTCACAGTGACTGCAGGGAAAGTTTTTATGCATCCACCCTGTGGGTTGTTGCTTTTTCAAACCTGTGTCTGTCACCATCAACCCTAAGGACACATGGAAACAGGAATTCTTCTCTGCATTCAGAGTCAACCAGAGCACCAAAGAGTGACTGAAGGCTGAGAAATTCTCACAAAGGCAGTTCACAGCATCCACGGGTGCAGCAATTTGGGCACAATGTGAGCTCAGCCCTGGGCCTGGCTCCTCCACTGCCTGGCACATTGTCACAGCAACACAGAACAGGAATTAGAGGTGCCCCAGCTCAGAGTCAAGGCTGCTGCTCCCAGAGACAAAAATCAGTGCCAACATTTGGTCAATGGCAAAGCCTAGAGGTTGAAACTTTTCTAAAGTCACTCAGCAAAGGATGTGGAACGGAGATGCTGCTCTGTATTTTTGTTCCTATTGAAGATACTTGCTGTCTCAAAGCAGGGTAAGGAGTCAGAAATACATTCCCAAATTTTGAAATATCTTGGTTTAATGTCAATAGCATATACATACTTTTTCTTGTAACTTAAAACTTGTTTCAAGTTTCATGAGCTTTAAGTGATCAAAGTACCGTGAGAGGCGCGTCCTCGGATTAACATTTAAAAGTACATTTCAAGTAACTTGTGCTCTGAATCTCTCTTTGCTACACAAAAGTAGTTTCTCCTTAGCCCTGATTCTTTGAAAACCAACATTCAGTCACAGCAAATTCTACTGTTTTACTCAGAGAGTACATTAGATACAAAATCTCATGAAACCTTCATTCAATAAATAACTCAGAGTAAGTTTGAAAAAAATAGGACGTCAAATCACACCTAAAGTACTTCTGACACATGCCGCCAGCAGACTGGCAAAACTCTGTAAAGGCATCAGAGAAAGTGAAATCACTCACTCTCCTCATGAACCTTCTAAAGAAAACTGTGAAATTAAACAATTTTTATTACAGTAGCAATACTTTGATTCAATGCCATCGATGTGGCATTGATAACACTGGAACGTTATTCCTGTACCCTTCCAAATGCAATGGCTGGTGCTATCTCCCATCCTTCACACCTTCAGCCATCATTATGGCACTAAGGCCACAAGTCTACTATCTCCAGATCATAATGAGAGCTGGTGAAAATTATTTCTTTTTGAATTTTGATATCACATTTGTCACAGTGCAAATTAATTCTGTGTCAGCTGGGAACACATATTTACACTACTTTAAGAAATATATTATGCAACTCCACTTTGACTTCTCAGTATTCTGGTACACGTTATTCCTTCCAAGCTCCTGTCTTTATAACATTCCTTGATAAGCCTACTTCTCTTTTAGGTACCAATTAATGAATATGAAACCTGAGTAACAGCCTGTAAAGCAAAGAAAAGGCAGACAGTCGACGTCAAAATGAGAGTGGAGAGCATTGTGAATGTCTGCCCAGACTACACATTCCCTATGGGATAATAAAGCAGTTAAAAGAGAGAACACTGGAATGGCTACTCTATCAAATTTGAGTACATAGAAAAGGTCAAAGCAGTAGAGCACAATGATATAATTCATAGATTATACAAGACATTAAAATTCTGATATGACATTCTTCGGGAATAAAAAGAAAAAAAAGACTGTAACAAGGACAGAAAATGGCAGGACATTAATCCTTTCCCATGACAACATTTGTACCCAAATTGGAAAATGTACAACTCCAACCCTTGTTAAGCCTTTGCTAAGACTGGTTACATGGCTTAATTTCAGATGCCATTTATTGAATCCCTGTCAACAGCTTCTGATTATATTTAATGGAGCTGCACAAGCGGATGAAGTTGAACGACACAATTTATATATCTAAGGATTGCTCTCACACTGAACATCTGCAAAATATAAGTAATATTTTTGCATAATATGCAAAATCCCAGTTCATAGGATCAGCCTCCTATTTCAACACACAATTGCATTTGCTTCATACAAGCCTGAACAAGATAGAGATAAAAAAGTATTTGTATTAGATATGTGAAAAAGCACACTTGAATGTATAAAATTATGTCAATATTATTATTACTATTATTATTACTACTACTATGATTATTACAATCCCAATTGGACCTAAATTTGTTAGTCAAGACTGAGGAACAACCCAATTTGCTAGCAGAAGCAAATAAAGTCATGGTCACCTTTCACCATAAGAGTTTACAGTTCTAATATTAAACATGCCATGACAAGGGAGTGTAACAACTATAAAGACAATAAAAATGCAATGAGGAGCCTCATGAAAAGCAGAGAAATCAGCAGGAAGATTCCCACTGCTTGAATGGGCACCATATCAAGCTTTTGATCACTCCAATTATTTCTCTATAATTTACAGGTTTTATTTTTGTAACTCAATAAATGAATAATACCAACTAGACCAAGCTGAGGCTCACCCCAGCCATCACTATTCAACTCACTTCTTGTGTGTCACAACAAAAAAATACTTTGCAAACCAATTAGAGACAAAAAGAAAGCAGTACCTGCAGTACACTGTGGAAAAGAAATCCACAGGAGCAGCACATAAGGCTGCTATGAAGTTGAAGTCCACCTCAACTGAGGCAAACATGGGAAATTTTTTGAATAAGATTCTTTAAAATTTAGAACTGAAGGAAACAGTGAGATTCAACATTTAATTCACCTAAATCTACTTTGATTTTTAATACAGTTAAAATTCTCATTTATCTGGGGAATACTTAAAGTCCAGCTTTTCCCTAATATAACACCATGTTCCTTCATCTTTGACACAGCAGCAACATTAAACCTGATTATACAATTTTAAGTCAGAAAGGACATAAGCTACAAAGAGGTTCCTTTTTCCTACAAGTGCAACAATCCTAATACAAATGTAGATTTTACATCCCATTATCTTTGGTGATTAAAGGTCAGATTGTACACTTGCCAAGTGGTTTAAGTTCATGCCCTTACCTCATGAAAACTTCCCTATGGGGAAAAAAAAGTCAGAAATAGAACCATAAAGAATATTGTGTTTGATGATATAACATGCCAGCTTTATCATTTCTTTCCTGTGTAGAGCCACAGCAGGTGAAACAGCTATCTGTGTGTTCTGCAGCCAAATCTCAGAGGCAGGATTTCTTGCTCCAGACATTCCATTTAGCCCATGACTGAGATTGATTTACCCTTATTTCTTGTCATCCTCTTTTGTACTTCAGAGGCAAAGAAGGCTGCACCATAGTTCAAATTTTGGGCTGGCAGCTTCAAAGATAACTCTGCTAAGCACTCAACAGTGCCTTGGCCTTTAAGAGTATGTATAGCTTAGTAGTAGTATATTTTCAAGCTAAATATTTAAAGAAATTTTCAGCGTTTTACCACTTTTGAACACTTAAAACCTGCTTGCTTATGTAGAACATGCAGGAAAGACTGGGAACCTTTATTTTAAAGGTATCGAATAAATTATTTCTACTTTTCCAGTATGCATCCTTAGCTGTTGGCAGCGCTGGTTGCACAGAACACTCCAGCAACACAGGCTGGAGCACCAATAGAATGAGTTAAAAAATAATCCACTGTAACAACTCTTCAAATATGAAATCACAGAATCACAGGGTAATTTAGACTGGATGGGACCTTTGGAAGTCATCCAGTCCAACCTCCTGCTGAAAGCAGGACTAACAAGGCAGATGTGCTTGCTGAGGACCTGAATGAATTATTCACATGTGCTACCCAGGAAATCACATTTCCAGGTGAATGTTAGACATTTCCAGGTGAGTGTTAGACAGGTGTTAAGATCCCTGTTATGTTCTCTCTGGCCCTATGGATCATTCCATTTTTTCTCAAAAGATAAGTCAAGCTCAAAAGCTCCCTTATCTGGTTGGAAATGCTGGTCAGAGTCTGCTTTCTACTTAGCATAACAGAGGGTGGAGCTTGATTGGCATGTCTAGAGCAATTATGAGTTAGTAAGAATACTGATAAAGCAACACTGTAATAGCTCTCATCATCAGAAATCCCAGTCTGAAAACAGATCAGCTCACCAAATTTAAAAGCAGACAGATCTGTCAAATCATACATGTACATTCAGGTAAACAGCAGTAAGAGTCTTAGAAGAAAGAAGTCAAGAGTTTTTTCTTCAAAGCAGCTATACATCCCCAGATAATCAATGACTCAGAAGTAAGCATGGGTCACTGGTTTATTTTCCCACATCCTCCTAAGACAGTAATAATGCTGGTTAAAATCTGACAGTTACAAAACTATGTCCTGCGGAACATGGATTTTGCAGTATATTATTAACATGGGGAAAAGCCCTTACTGAGGTACTAAGACTTAATTTAACACACATTTGAATGAATGAGGAAGTGTTTTAAGTTTTTTATTTCTGCAGCACCCCAGGAAGTCTTGTCCAGGCCTCAAGAGATCTGAAAACTCTGCCCACTCAGAGCTCTGTAGGGTTCTGACACATAAACCCTGTTGAAGCACCTCTGGAGCAATGTTCAGACACCAGACAGCTCTGTTTGTTTTTTATTAAAGGTGCCTAATAAAGTCACAAATGTTCTTACTGGCTAAATCTCGTAGCAGGAACTACATTGTGCATGCAGTCAACCGCTCTGCTGTTATTTTAAATGAACAGAATCAAAGCTTCTTTCTTTCATCCCAGCCATTATTATTTACATCATGAAGCCAGCACTATACTGGAATAAAATAACTGTCACCAGGTGAACTCTTTTCTGGCAAATTAGAGCTTTGGTGCAAAATACATAAGGCTATTTGAAGTCAAGAGAACTATGCCACAGATAAATCACCCTGGTGATATTTTACTATTTCAAGTCATTACAACACCAGCTTTGGCTTGTCTCTGTGATACAGTGCAACGTTCTTTAGAGAAGTAAACCGTGCTTCTTGCAAAATGTTTCAGATGGGAGTCTCTTTACTGTCTTTTCCCATTCCATTTTAAATATTTGATATATATGTCTTCAGGGAAAGACCTCTCTATTTGCAGTGCCTTTGATTCAAAGATATTGCCATCTTCTTCACTTAGGAAGTGCTGAAAACATATAGTTTATTACTGGGAAATCTGTGAGCTGAGACGTGTCATATTTCCTAGCCAATATGCTAGGCAAAAAGCAGCACAGAGCATTTGGTGTCTTTTACCACTAAAAGAAGAGAGATTGACCTTGCACAATAGAAGAGAAATACATTTCCAGCATGAACTAAGCCAAAGCTCCTGGGAAGCATGTGGTGGCATCCATTTCTCTTCCACCACTAGTACTGATGTGTGCACTGCTTCAGGAAATGGTAGAAGGAATAGGGACCAGAATTTACGAGCAAAACCACAAAAAGATGAGGAAAAGCAATTCCATGTACACTGTAATATTTAAAATTATATCACAAAATTGCTATGGATCAAAGTATCCCATCTTGTGCAAATCATTGATTATGATTGGCTTCCTGAGAAGCTATATTGCAATTGCAGCTCACAAGTCTCCAAAGAGATGGTATAAGAACAAAGACATATACTGTGGGTTTAGTTTCTTAAGACACCACAAGACAGAAAAAAGTTAGTTCTTAGGTGGCCATGTGCCAGTAAAACTACTCTCTATTCTTTTGTGCAGTTATATTAATGTTGCCACATGCAAAGGCAATCGGATTTTGGTTACCTGGTGCAAAGCAGCAACCAAAGTTTTATGAAAGCTCATGGGGCCTATTACCTCCCATTCTAATAGGCCTTAGACCAATCCTTTGCCACTAAAATCCACCACCTTCTGGAACAAAACAACCATCTCAACACCAATATTGTGCCACAGGCTTGTACCCACGGGCCCAGTGCTGTCCTGGCTCAAACTGGGTCTTGTGACAAGTCCCAGGCACCAGGCACTGCCAGCACCAGCCAGAGGCACTGACTGCTCCTTTCCTGGCACAGAGTGAGGATCCTTCATGTCCCTGCCCATCAGGTGCCAGGGACAGGGGATTCCAGCTCTGTGCTCACAGGGCAAATGAGAGAGCAGCTACTGGAGACACCAACAGCAAACTGGAGATGCACAGACTCACAAGCACAGCACACAGACCTCCAAAGGAAACAACAACTCGTGACTGAGACTAATTTAGAGTGAAAAAAATCCTGATCTTAGGAGGGAAAAAAACCCCCAAACCTCTTTCACCACACAGAAAATTCAGAGTGGGGGTTTTTGATGTTGTTGGTGGTGGTTTTCTTGTTGTTGCTGGGGGTTTTTTGTTAATTTAACATTATTAATAATTTCAATAATGAGACTCTAAGCATATTCCAGCTCCCTATTGGGACATTGCAATTCCTGTTATTAATACAGCTGTTGTTAAAGTAGAGCCTAAATATCAGTCAGGTGGCCTTGCTCTGCCAAGAGAAATAACCACTAAAAATTGTTTCTAACTCTATAATTTTGAGATTCAATGGTCCCACATTGCACAGCTTTCCTGTGAGAATTCATGCCTGGCATTGTAGAGAAGAGCATTCACAGGATGCCAGGTAAAGGAATATGTACTTGCCTATTATTGCAGACATATCTCAAAACTGAAGTCTTTTGGACTCCAGCCCAGTGAAATCATGGAAAGACTCAATAATAGATCAGGTAATGAGTCCGATAAATAGATATACAACTTTTTTTTTTCAATATTATTTATAGAATTTTATCATCACCTGTTTTTTTACATTGCTAGAAAGTTCTTCAGATGCAGCACGTGGAGCCTGCCTCACTCAGCCCTGTCCCACTTGGCTGTGTAATAATTCCTTCTTACCCTGACCTCTAAAGAAAAACATTTTACTGTGACATACAAAGTAATTATTGACAACAGAACAGTAGGGACAAAAACAATCCCATTTATAGCTTATCTTGTCTGGTGAACATGTTAATAAAAATGAATTACACTGAATTACTTGAGCAAGTGTAAGAGCAAAATTCAGTTTAATGCTCTATATACACAAGAAGCCACAATTTTATTTTCTATTCCACTTATTGTGCCCTTAGTTTGCAGAAGATGAGCAATCAAAAACACTTTGGCTCAGCTTTAATTGCTCACATATCCAGTGTGGAAGTGCTTATGTAGTAATTCTTCTGATACACATTTTAAGTGTCAGTTTTCTCATTTTTTAAAGTAGTTAACCTAAACCTCACATAATCACCTTTAGCCATTATCAACACTGCATTGTTCTTTTTTTCAACACTTAAATCTTCTTTTATAGCATATGCCTATGTAATTGAAGAAGAGATCTGATTTAGAACACTAAATCTTTGTTTCTTTCACTTGTACCATTCAGAGTTATTTGGTGGAGGGATAAATTCTGTGAAAACAGCAAATCTGTTCTAAAATGACTGGATGTATTCCTTAATACCTAAAACTAGTATATGAAATACAGAAAAATAAACTTGTATTTTCCCAGTCTTTTACCTCCCTCACAGAACAATGAAGTCTGTTGAAGAAAGGTTTGATGATGACCATAGAAATATAACTTTTTATAGCAATATCAGCTACTTTAAACTAATTTGAAGTCACAAAACTCTTTTTGGTGCATCAATGATTTTTACTATGACAATGATGATATGATAACCTAAGTTATTAGAAAAAGTAATTTCCCGGTTATTGTATCTAAAGGCAGTAATTACTATTTCAATAAAGAAAATGAGAACTATTAGAATGGCAAAAGAGAAGTAAATTAGCTTTATACCCTACACTCAATTAAACTATCATAGCAAGAAGGCAGTGAATTAAGGTAATTTGAGGGAAGGAAAGGGATTTTGTATAACAAAGTGTTTAAACTTTTTGAAAATGCACAGAAATCAAACCCAAGAGCAGCATTAGCTACACTAACACCAGCTAAGACCCTATGTGAAAACAGCCTTATAAAATGTGAGTAAAGTGTGTCTGTTTGCACAGCTCTGCCTGTGATTCTGGCTCTAAAATTTCACAGAGGTGTCCAGCAGGGACAGTCTTCTGTGCGAATCTCACCCACTGCAAAATACTGTAAATTGGGGTACCCCAAATAGAGACTCCTCTCATTAAAAAACATTTCCAGAACCTTTTAGGAACTTTCCAAAAAGCTGAAGCACTTTCTTGCTATTATCAAATTTGAGACAATCAATATAGTTTCCATGGTCTGTTTTTAAATAGGAATCCAGAATGAGAAACCTGTTTAGGAAATCAATTATTGCATACTTTGAAGCAATCCAAATATTTAGTGCTCATATAGTTTTAGTGATTTTTCTCTCAACTTTTGGAATTAATAATTTTTAATTAAATAGATTTCTATTACATTACACATAAGTCTAACTTCATTAATGGAAAATATTTACCCATCTTTTATGCCAATTCTCATAAAGCTCCTGTTTGTAACTCTCACAAGTTCTGTGGCAAGAAGATTTTATTTACAATTTCTGTTTTCTGAATGTTTGTATTGTTTTATACAAACAATAATAAAAGAAAATAAAATACTCCATGTGATATTTTTGTAATAACATGAACTTAACCAAGCTACACCCAGCTACCAAACTGCAAGAGCAACAGATTAGTGGTAGGTTTTGAATGAAGTGACTGAGACTACCTGAGTTCAGGTACAAACTATGGTTATCCTAAATGTTGAACTGAGTATTCAGCCCCTTCTGTTTTAGAGACCATTATCCTTTCTAATTTAATAACCAATGCACAAAAAAGAAGAAAAATAAAAAAGAAACTAAGTTGGAACTGTTTAGCTGTTAACATGCAGCACACTTACAAAAGTGACTGGCAGTATCCTGAATTTTTGAATCTAGCAACTCTATCTATTGCACTCCAGTACCTAAATTTCACAGTTTGCATGAAGCTGTTTTGATCAGGCATAGTGCAGCACTGAGGCAGGTTAATCAGTCTTCCCACATCACCTCCTCAGGGATGTAATGTAGCAGAATATTTCCCATATTAGTGCTCCGTGGCTGGTGTGACATTTAATGGTAATCAAATATCAATTTTTTTAATGAAACTGACCTAAGAATTGTCTTCAGACCTCCAGGGGATGCAGGAAAAATTAATTCTAACTTTCAGAATATTTAAGTTAGTGTAATTTCAGCTATTAAAATAACCTTCAAGCTTTTAAGTGGAAGAGCAAGATAGTAAGATTTTCTAGGCTAGCAATTTGTAATTTATCATGTATGCTGTTTCAAAAGTGAATTTGAAGTATTCAAGAGATAAATTCAAAGATCTTTACTTTCATGAGGTGAATGAGGATAAGAACAGAATATTTCAGTTGGAGAGTAAGTCTCATTTTTTGCCTTAGTTGTCAAGCACTGTTTTATTTTAGCTTAGTCTCAGGAGTGTTACCACCTTGTCCACCTTTTAAAGGAGGAAGTTGGAAAAATCACCATGTCTTCCAGAGAAGGTTCATGGGATTTTACCCCATACCTTTAACGAACTAATGTTCTATTATATAATGATTTTTTCCTCAAAAAAAACTGGACATAATTTCTCTGTCAGAAAAACTTGGTGTTGATTACAGAAACCAATTTCTTTCTACGAGTTACAGATTAGAATCAGGTTAAATCCTTGAATTTTTTTCAGAATAAGCCCCAATTATTTGTCTTAGCATCTGAGCTTATTAAAAGGATGGTAAGTGATTCCAACCATCTGAACTAGCCACAGCATTCTTTCATCAACACCTTCAAATATTGTTTTCTCTTTGTTAAAATTTCAGTGCTGACACCGCCTCTGGAAATTGATACTGGACTAGCCAGCCACTGGAATTTTATCCCTCTCCTTTATCACCATATTTTCCCAGGCAACTATTTATATAAATTTTTGACCAGCTATCTTTATCAGTGTTAAATGCTGGAGGCTTTCCATTTCAGTTTTTAAAAAATAAAACATAACCCAGGTAGGTTTAACACAGACACTGATAGCAGTGACTTATCTCAGTGTCTAATAATAACACTTATCATCACTGTGCTTGTGTATGAAATATTTCATATTGAAGAAAAAGTCTCAATGCAAAACAAAGACTTTAAGTCCTAGGAAATAGGAGTTATGTCTCTCCAATGCTATGACCAGAATCAAATGTTACACAGCCTATCAAATGTAGGGTGGTAAGAAGGCACTTTTAACAAAAAGACCGTATCCAAAACCAAAAACGACATTGCAAGAGACGCTTTTTTCCCCCATCATATTTAATTCTGAAAATTCATTCTTGGAAAAACACCCACTAGTGAGGCAGCAGTGTATTTAAAATACTGAAAAGCAGTAATACCACAATGCATTGTAGCCCTGGTTCAAAAGAAATATTACTGTTAGCACCAGAAATATTACCTCCTTATTCCTTTGATTACTGTGCTTGTAGCACACTCGAGCAGTTGAACCAATCTTTCTTGATTTATTGTATATTTCACTGAAAGGAACATTTTACCTACTAAAACAGGTATTAAAAATCCAGTAAGGAAACTTCTCAGAAATTCAACATAAACCTTTCCTGTTAAAAAGAAAATTCAATAAGACCACTGAGATATTATACTATATAGCAAAATCTCTGTGTTCATTTGATATAGATAAGCCAATTAAATATTTACTGTTCCTGGCTTCCTGCTTATTACTAAGGCCTAACAAAATGAAATCAGGTTTTGAATGACTGAATTTTATTCACCATGATAAAATTACTTTATCAAAAAAACAAATACATTTTAAGTTGTATATCACTTTTATTTTTCCTTTTTTTTTCAATTATAAATGAATCACTTCATTAATTACAATTATAATCATGCTAAAATATTCTGAGATCTCCAGAACTGTTACAAGGGTGAAAAGTTCACTAGTTTCCCACAATGTGAATAGCACATATTATAATTTAAGTGTCCTGTGGTACTGAGAACAGATCCCGCCTCTGTACTGCCTGAGGTGCCTCAGACTGGGATAATTTTATTCAAAATTTGGTCATGACTGCAGAAATGTCACCTAGCTCTACTTGGAGCAACATTCTTCCAGCTTCTTGTAGATGCAAAGGAATAGAAAAGTGGACCTGAGTAGAAAGTAATTACCTCCAGTGAAGATAAACTTCCATAGATGTATGAAGAAGATGTATTTGGTTGTGTTGATTAGTTAATAATTAGCTGTTTGCTCATTCCCTATCAGGCATCCAGACTTTCACAAGTCTCATTTTTAGGTTAAGTCTTCTTGATTCTGTTACTGAAAATGTTGGCAACTCAGATCAAAGGTACCTGAGAGCTCAGTGCTGCAACTCTGAGCAAGCCTCCTTGGGGATCTACCAGCCTTGATATCCAGTGCCTACTGAAGTTGGAAATAAATAATCTATATTTAAATCCAAAAATACTGGAATCTGCTGAATAATTTATTTTAGGAGCTCTAAGCATTTCATGAGACCAATGAAAGAGAGAGAGTTAACTCCTTCATTACACTTATCTCCCATGTATAACGTGGTAAAGATGACAAAGAAAATATATTCAGTGTTGGTGTTGCTGTAACATTTTGCCAAAGCATATGAGATTTTGTTACCCTTGTGGGATCAAACTGAAGGGATTTTATAATTTTTCATTTATGTCATATGCACACTGAGGCATAGTTGACATCATTCTCAATCTAATGCTATTTCACTTCCCAAAATCAGCTTGTGGATTTTAAATCTTGTCTTGTGATACAGAAAAAGGTAAAAATAGTCATTTTTGTCCAGTCCATTGCTATTACAGGGACAGGCCCTCCTGAGAGAATTTTTGCAAGTGGATTTGAAGGCAGTGACAGACCTGATGAGCAAAACAATGAGCTACAGTCAGACACTTTCCTCTGCCACAGAAACCCCAAAGAGAAGTGTCCATCTCCATGCCAGAAGTGACTGAACACTTGAACACAGCAGAAATCAGACAGCCTATCATAAGTGTTCACACTTATGAATTCATAAGTCAGCAGCATCTTAACTGACACAACAAAAGTACTCCAAATTTCCAGCAATTGTTTACATTCATTGTATATTCAAATGATTTTTTATGGAAATTTAACAGGTAACTAATCCTTATTGCCTTTCTAATTCTTCTGAATTTTTCTGTGGAAAAGTAGCTGGCAAGTCCTAACCACAGTTATAACATGCTTAGAAAGAATTTGGGCAAAAATGTACATTATGCCTCACTTACCTAGACAATCTGGTATATGTGAAATGCCATAAAAACTTCACTCAGCAATCATGTATTTTGATTTTGTATTTTAACCATGGATTACTGCTGAAAGCAGACATGATGTGGAACTGAAGAAAGAAAAAAATTGTATTCTTTATGCAGCAGTAAAATATAGGAGTGCAACAAAATGATGCTTAAGATTTGGAGTGCATTGCCCCTAACTACAACAGACAGGCTGGAAGGTAAATTTTACTGGGGGGAATTTGCCCTTTACAATCCTAGAGAGAGCTGATAGAATTTTTTAAGGAAATATCCCTGAAAATGCATACTTTATACAGTCTGCTGCAGTAAAAAAAAAGTGACACCTCCAGACTGTAGAAAATGCCCACTTTTCAAAGAAACTGTGAACTATGACACTATGGAAAGGTCAAAATGAAAGTCAAAGGCTGTGGGTACATTCTGGACTATTGTGGCACTGCTGAGGTACCATCCTCACTGTCTGCATTTTGGAGTAAATGCAGAAAGACAAAGTGTTAATGAAAAAAGGTGCATTTTTAACAACTATTATAAAGCATGCCAGTAGGGCAGGTTTGTCTTCTGCCTGCATCCAAAATCCGAGTTTCGCTTCAAAGCACAGCAATCTGAAAATTCCTGTCTTTGCATTTTTCTGTTCACAGTTCTGACTGAGTCAGCTAAACACACACCTTACTCCAAAATATTCATGGTAGCCCTTCCTCAGGCGGGGGAGATGACTGCAGCCATAACTGTTTAATCACCAAAGGCAGCTCTAATCTGTGAACACCAGGAACAGGAGGTGTTAGAAAATAAACAGCGCTGTGAAATACACCACAAAGGGCTGGGGTTTGCACTTACCAAGCACACACATAAACCCACCCCCAAACTGAAGGACACTGCACAGCTCTCACTGCCAGCAAATCAAAGATGTTCCTTATGCAGCAACTCCAGTGGGACTCTCCACTCCAACAAGTTCCCAAATGCACAAATGGATTTTGTCCCATCCAGCCTGAATTGCCCTGCATATACTGGAATACCAAGTAGCTCACTCTCTTTCTCATTATGTGTCTTGGGGAAAAACATGGCAAATTAGTGAATTATTACCTGATTGCCCAGGTTGGTTATTTGGTAGTTGGACTCACAGAGCAGAATTACTGAGAAATCAAAGCTAGGAGTTGCATTTAATATAATCGTGCACCTTTATTAATTTAAATTTAGGAAAAAAAGTACTTTTTTACTAAGTGTTGAATTACATGGTGTCAGGGAGAAGAAAAAAAGTAATTACTTAGACATAAATAGCCCAACTAGAGGATTTTTTTAGAATTTAACATGTAATTCTATACCCATAGCTCATTACCACAAGCATCTTCCATATATTCAAGCACTAGTAAAGTCCAAATTATGGAATCCACTTTTCTATATGACCTTATATGAAAAGAATAACTCACAAAAGAATGGTCATTGAAGCAGAGGGCAATAATAACTTTACAGCAAAACTGCAATGTAGTTACTGAGGTGCAACTCCACAAACTGAGGACAATTATTTCAGATTTGTGCCGTTTGACTGGAGCAAAATCTAGTTACATCTACTGTAACAGGTGACACAAGTATTTGGAGGCACTTTGTGCATTACTAACTTCAAAATCAAAATGAGTATGTGCTATCCACAATGACATCTCAACTGCATTTACCACTCAGTGACAGGTATCTATCATTTCCCAAAATGTCAGGCACACTTCCTATTCATCCTGCCTGCAGAAGTAGACTGCTAGCCTTCATCAAGTCAGCTTGTCACTGTGAACAAATGCAACTCATCAATGTCAAGACAGTATAATAAGAAAAGAAAGTAGAAAAGTGCTTGAAATCTCTTTTTTATCCAGAAATAAACAGCTCTGGAATATTTATAAGCTCAGTATTTCTATTTGTCTCATGTATTGATTTTAAAGTGACACATACCAAAAAGAATACAGACAATTATTTAAGCCAGAAACAGAAGCCCACTAAACATCAGGCTTTTGATTAAGGTACCCGAGTATGGTTTTTTATATATGTGAGACACAGACATCAGACAGTTCAGAAATCCTCAGCCTCATGGTGACATCTATTACATGAGTTGTCCCACTAAAATTGTAATGTTCTGAGAGCTACAAGATTCCTAAATTCACACTGCTGCTGAAAGGTTGGAAGGGGATGGATGATTTGGGGCTACAGTAAATAAGTTGCTTCTTGGGCTTATATACTGAACAAATCTACTATTTTTAATTTCTCATGTAGAAACATTGACTGGCTGTATAACTCACTATTTTGTGCTTAATATGGTTGATTACTGAGTTGGGGGCAACAAAAGTCTACTGTTTGGGCATTTATTTCATTCTCAAATCATTCAAAGCTAAATAAACATATAATCTTGAGGCCAGACTCACCTATGCAGGCATCACCCAAAAGTGAACACACAAGTCTCAGTTACAAAACTAAATTGATTAAATTATGTCCTTTTGTGCAGCATTCACACATACACAGGAGCATCCTAAATAAGACATTGAACCCAAATAAATTAAAGATACAAGTGAAATCTTTGGATTCAGAGCACTCCCATTGAGTAGCAAAAAATATAAATCAATGTTTTATCAAGATTCACAGTGACAAGACTGAAAGTGCCAGGGCAGCACTCAGAGTCATTTTAAAATTTGCAAACAACATTTTTAAGTGACATACATATTTAAGAGCTTGGAAAGAAAAGAAAACCAAAACCTAACAGTTAGATATTTCATGCACTATTATGGCAACTATGTGGGAATACAAATCTTCTTAAGTTAAATAAAGTCTTACTCACAATTATTTTTCACTACCAAAAGGCTTAATGAGATAGCTTAACTCAGAGAAAATAATTTCAAATAGCATTCAAGAAAATAACCTGCTTAAATAGCATGCTTTTGCCTCTTACATAAAGCAGCAAACCAGGAACAGCCTCAGTGAACATGTAAAAAGGCTTCTTTCCTTAATTTATGCATCAAGTCCAGCTTTGCAGAGTCAATTTTAGAACAAAAATCCAAGGATGCAGGTGCTACAATGATAACTGCAAACAATTTTGTTCTGGAAAATACATTATTTATACACATGCATCCTCTCCCCAATCAAGTTAATTTTACAATTCACTATAAAAGTACTGAAACGGTTATTTCACTGGGGGAAAAAACCAAATCCTCACTTACAAAGAATAATCAACATATAGCCTTTGGAAATCAGTAATTACCATATTTTAGTCAAAAATTATTTATGATGAGAGAATTTCACTGTTCACTGCTAATATGTATGAAAGATTTCTGTTCCCTCACTTTTTTCTTTTATAAAAAAATCCATTTAAGGAAAGTTCTGTTTTCACCCAGGGGCAATAATGGTCACTACTTAACAAAAGGTCTGGGATGCACTAATTTTGTCAGGTGTAGCAGTCAGTATGGACTATTCCAACAACAGATAACACAGTCCTGACTGTACTGGGGTGTTTGGGTTATTACAGGGACTCAAATTGTTCTTACATGAGGCTATTATTTTCTTGAGAGATACAATCTTTGTTTAGTGTAGAATTCTCTCTGCTGGTACACAAGTTTATTTTTGAGTAGGAAACCAATTTGTCATCTCTCATCACCCACTTGGTAGATGATGGTAAGTGCTGCAGCCTTAGTGGTGATACTTTGCTCTTGGCTCCTGAGAAGAAGAAAGTGAGTTTTTTGCCTGAAATACCATCTCAGATCAATGATGAACTCAGTGGCAGTAGTTGGGATACTCAGGGCATTTTTAAACATGGTCATCCCGCTATTGACCTACACTTCACCTTGAGACAGCTTTTAGAGAAAATAACAGGATTTCATAAGCTCTGCACAGCACATTTTATAGATTTCTGGGAGGTCTCTGATTCATTGTATTGAACAACTTGAGGTGTCTGATCAGGTGTCCTTGAAAGGATACATTATTGACAGAAGAGCTCCAAAAAGGGCTGGAGAGCCCTGCTTGTGTCGGCAGCAGGGTGGGCTACTCCTACTGCCCCTTGTGCTGTATTTACACACATTCAACCAGAGGGAAGATTCATTATCACACATAATTAAGCTCCATAGCAAGCCCTCACCATAAATATTACAGAGACTTCAACTCCAGAGCATGAGCAGCTCAGTAGCCTCCGAATGAAGAGTATAAAACCATGACTGTGATACGGGATGAAATACATTTACTGGGTTCTCAGTAACCACGGATACCTTAAGCCCCATTTACACTGAAAAATGAAAAAAGGCTTCTGTCAGCAAAATTAAAACACAGGATCTCTGATCATCCATACTCCTTAATTCATAGCTTACTCTCTAACTCAGTTTTGACAAGTCCTATCCTCTCCCTGCAACACAAATCTGCTCCAAGGAGGGATGGCCCTGAACAACGTGGGAATGACCAGCCCATGCCACTTAGCTCCTGACTGTAAGAAAGAAATGCAAAAAGCATCAAGATAATGAAAAACTGAGCAATAAAGAAATTGTGCAAAGCTTTCGAAATGTCAGCTCAGTGACATCAAGTCTTTTCCAATTACTTTAGGTGGTCTAGTAAAAACTATTATATCCCTTTTTACATATATTCTTACATACAGCTGTATAGAACCTTCCTTTTTGCTCCATTTTACCAAATAGGTAGTATCTGATATATTTTATCTCACACTACAGTTTTTCTACTTTTGAATATGTTTTTATAATGTACTCAAAGCACTTTAATGACATATTATTTGTTCTTTAAAAAAATCCTACCCATGCATTTTTGGCTTTAACTAAGAATACTCCAAGTTTAAACAGAATGAAGTTAATATGAAATGCAACCCAAAATGTATCCATTTAAAAAATTAAGATTGCTAATTGAAATATAACTAACATTGTAAAATTACTCAAGATAAAAGCTAATGAACATCAGTGTAAACAAACATGATGACAATTAGAACCTCTACTATGTACCATCTTCAAATTTTTTTGAATAGCTGACTAAATACACCAATCAATAAGCCAAATTCTGAGATGATTCAGGAAGCAATGAAGACTTCAAGCTTTGCCAAATGATTTTATAACCCAACAATCCTGTTAGGAAAACCTTGGTGTGCATTTAGATTTATAAATTATCAATGGAGAGAAGCTGTAATTTTTGTAGGTACTGCCTTGGCTGACACACCACAAATTGAATTGAAGAGCAGCAGCCCAAAAGCATCTGCTGGTATAGCCAAAGTTTTCTAATCAGGAAATGTCTATTTCCATTAAGATTGAAACAGGAAACCCAGTCAGAGTCTGAGTCCCTGCTACTATGCTGTATACTTCGTTTAAAACACACTTGTGCAGAAGAATTACTACAGTAATTCAAATTCTGGACTAATTTTACATATAACAGCCATCCTGTGGCCTGCAAGTTGCAAAGTATTCTTACAAATGTATAATATTTCCTTTCATTTAAATGAGTTTTCACTGTATATAACTCTATTAGTTTCTGTGAAGAATGTTGACAAGCATTCACTCTGTATAACTGTAGCAACAACTTCCTAAAAACATTTCACCTCCAGAAATGAGTTTGACTCTAAGATTCACAGGCAACACTGTATGCACAGCTAAGATTGTTTACTATGCCTTTGCTGTTAATGAATTTACCCTGTTCTATAGCACCATAAGCTCAACACACGCTCTCTTACAGGGCAACACAAAAATCTCCCATTCACACTAAACAGGGCTGCAGAGACCAAACAGAGATGCAGACTCAGCTAAAACTTCCCCACAATATTTCCTGAGTGGAGCATTGTGATGAATAAATGCAGAATTTCCTGCTTTCAGCTCAGCCAATGTATTTTTAGAAGAGAAAAATCACCTCAGCAGAGCACTATTTTCAGTTCTGTCTGTAAAGGAGCTTCCTAAAGTCTATTTTGCAGGGTGAATAGACAAGATGTACCACTGACCTAAAAAGCAAGATTAGGCTAGTGCTGTGAGCTGGATACCAATTTTGATGGGGTTACTGCTTTAGAATTTGGCTTAGCTTGTGCCATTCCACTACTGACACACTTCAAGCCTCAGCATCTGTCAAGACAACTTTCATTTAAACTGAGTGTTTGCTATTTTATGACTATGCTTGATGTGAAACCAAAACCAAAGAAGTGACCATTTGTTATCAAGTTTTATTTTGATTTCCGAGGATTTCTACTTTGAAAGATGAACATTCAATGGATTTAAAATAAGTCATTTAAGAAACTGAAACAAGGTCAGGTAGCAAGTATGAGCTCTGTAACTGGCAGAGTGCAAGTACATATTTGGCATTTTGCAGAACCTTCAGGCTAAGTTGGATTAGCTGTTAAACTTATGACTTGCCTACAGGGAGAATCACAATAATTGGTACAGGTCATAGATAATCAAAAGTGTCTCTCCCAGTGGGATGAAACCTATTAAAATCAGATATTTAAATCTCTTTACACTTGCATATTCACTTCACGTGCAAAATTATTTGTCCCAAATCTTTGTCTCCAAGGAAGACTGCAGACATTTTTCACTGTTCTTTATTTTGTGCTAATTAACATTTTCAAGAGGTTTGAGAAAGACAAATCTCAGTATACCCCAAAGAAATTACTCTTTTTAGATGTCAGATTTTTGCTTTATCTTGTTGCAAGAATCAACTTTAAAGCTTTGAATGTTGCAATTACTTCAGATAACATCTCAAAGGCTAATATTTAAAAAAAAATATTAAATACAACCCATTATTTCTATTGTGAAGACCTGAACTTAAAAGGAATGTTAATCAGATCGATTTTGATTACTGATTGTAAAGAAAATGGCTTTGCTATTGAGACAGCTTTTGCACTTTTCCATAATAATAATTGTTATGACAAAGGAATCAGATCAAATCAAGAATTATTTTGTCCAGCAAAGTTTAAAAAACTTGAGCAAAACCAGTAGATAAACAACCAGCCAAGCTGTACGATGTTTATTTCTGTAAAGTTAAAAACTAACAGTGCCCGATAAAAAAAACCCTATAAAAGCCAAATAGATGTTTAGGTGACTGACAGCATCTGCCTGAACTTGTGCAAAGCATTGGACCCCACCCCACACAACATCTTTGTCTCTGAGCTGGAGAGACAAGGATTTGCTGCACATTCCTCTTAGTGGATAAGGAATTGTTTGGATCTCCACACTCAAAGAGCT
Source organism: Anthoscopus minutus (assembly GCA_013399455.1). Taxonomy (NCBI): domain Eukaryota; kingdom Metazoa; phylum Chordata; class Aves; order Passeriformes; family Paridae; genus Anthoscopus; species Anthoscopus minutus. The sequence goes on from VWYI01024798.1 coordinate 28,767, forward strand.
GCAGCCAGTGGCTCAATGTCCATGTGGGGACAAGTGCCAGGGCTCCTCAGGGTTGGTACTGGGCCTGTCACTGCTCAGCACATTTGCTGGTGACATGGACAGTGGGACTGAGTGCACCTCAGCGAGTCTGCCAGTGACAACCATGATTTTATGATTCTAAAGGAAAACAGCACTTAGTAGGACAAAGCTTTAGAAAATTAATTGTTATTCAACACAAAGGAGATCCTTAAGATATGACTTAGAAACCTACTGCTCAGATCACTGAGTATTTGTGTGGTTTTGTTTAAAAATAAAAAGCAAAACTTCTTTTTTCACCAGCACAGTAAGAGAATAGAAAGGAATTCTGAAATGGAGTTGCCCCTGGGGCCTACATGTAGCCCTTGACAATTGTCCTAACCCTCAAGTTTGAGCTTTAAAGCTTTAGTTTTGTGGCACCATTTTAACAACAGATAACTGTCTATTTGCCATTGGTAATGTCACTTCAATCAGCTGTTACAACAACTCCTTTGGATAATTATACAATATTTTTTGCATCCCTTCAGTCTCTGGGAATGCTTTGCTTTGATTCTCTTTCCTCAAAGCGCAGAAACAATTCCTTTTCTGTAGTCCAGGATATTTATCCAGTAAATGAAAGTGTGTAAATGGAGAGCAGGAAGAAGGCAGAAACCATGGTTACTTGTCAGAGAAGTCAATATACTAAGACAGATTTTACTCATCTTGACAGCATCACAGCTCATACAGTGCAATAGCACTATTGTTCTATTGTTTCACTGTTATTCATTATTTGAAATATATCCCACATTTTCATATTGGTGAAAATGCTATGAGAAAGATTCTAGATCTTTGAAAGATTTCATACAGTCGGGGCTGAGCGTGAATTCAGTCCCAGTGCAGAAAAGGTTACATAAGAAAGCATTGAGCAATGACTATTAAACTGTTACTAGTGATACCATATTTCTTACCAGGTTATAGTGGCATATTGCATAATTAATGATTTCTGTTCTTGCCCAGGGACTGTTCCTTTACGTATCAATGTAAAGTTGTTTATGGGCTGTGCAACAAATTTCATCTCAATCACGGGAAAGAGAAAGTCTCCAAATCAGGGCAGGGCAGCAAAATGAGCACTCCAAAGGCACTTGGCACTAACAGAGATTACACACAGGCTGATTTGCCTAACCCTTTAAATGAAGTCCTGGCTACTCACCATGACATCTATTAAAGCACTGTGCTGCCATGACTATCTGCATCGTGTTTGACAGGAATTGATGCTGACGGAGGCAGGGCCTGGAGCAGCAGCGTAGGACTGCAGGCATGTTGTGAAAGTGTGGGGCCACAGAGCATGCCATCCTCTGGGGCCACAGAGCAAGCCATCCTCTGGGGCCACAAACCAAACCATCCTCTGGGGCCACA